>BMAW01063573.1:234604-274905 GCA_019974015.1 Nephila pilipes | reverse complement strand
TTCTCACAGGTTTTATAAAGACTATAAAACACAAACTTTTTCACTTGCGAAAAACCAATCTCAAAAAGGATTTATTGAAAGTGGATCAAGAAACACTTGTGTTTGAAGACAAATGGCGCTGCTGAGACATGTGTAAGTTACCAACGTGTATTGTCATTACTTTAATTTCGTCATAACAAATTTAACATGTATAAGTAGTTTCAACTGATTGATTTGTTGGAATGCATTTGTCCAACTGCGACGTTGAGTATTTGTGGTCATTTTGTCTCGTCACCGACAATGAGACCTGTTTTCTGCATTATAATTCTAAAAACTAAGTAAAAATCAAAACAATGGGTGACTTTAGGATAATCTGTTTCAAAGACGAACATGGTCTCGGATTTCATAAGCATGAAAAGTTATGATGGAGAATTGTTTTCGATGGGAAAGTCGTCAATCTCACGAACTTGTAAAAAAGGAAAACCTCGTCACTACACAATATTACATGAGTGACCCTATCGCGGTTACCGCCCCCTCCTAACTTCAGTAAGTTTCGAATTCCTTCGTTCGAGATACTTGTGCTCAAGTGTAAATAAACCAGGCATTATTCAATATTACGGCTGTATAAATTTATTTTATTAGCTGTCAAATATGCTTTTGTTTCCGAACAACTACCAAATGTTGTCCCTGACCACTATTCAAAAATAGAGTGCGAAGTGCATTTTTTACAACGTTTTTCTGAATTTCACTTGGTGTGTGTGTGTGTGTGAGTGTGTGAGTGTGTCATCAAATTTTCGATCGTTAATTTAACCAACTTCCCTTCAAGCTAGAGCTTTGAAATTTTGGGAATCGTTCTTACTCGCCTAACAATGCAATATTTAGACGTTTGCGACAAGTTTTAACTAATATTCCAATAATTTTAATAAGTCAAAATATTCTTTCCTCTAGGCGCTTTTAGGGTTGAGGAAAAAACTTCTTTCCCCCTCTGGGAACACCGGGCACTCCCCACACCACATGAGGCCTCGTAAAACTATTGTACTCACAAAGGGGAGATACTATCTCCCCTTTACTATCTCCGAGATAGTAAGGGTTGCTGACTTTTAGTCAATAATCATGAGCAAGAAAGAAAGTTTCCAATATTTGGCACCATGTCTTATCACAATAATTTTTTCTGAATTCTGGTTCCCATTTTTTTTTTAATAGAATGGCTTACAAACTTTCAAATGCATGTTTTGATTTTATGAGTATTATAAATTTTTTAATACTCTCACAAATGTCTTTTTTTAAGTAAATTTTAAAGTTAAAAATAACTAACAGTTTTAACTAATATTTCAATAATTTTCTCTAATAAACTTTGCCACCATATAAAAACGTTGTTTTTAAAAACGTTGGTTTTTATATCGAATTATTTCAAACTAAATTATTTTCTAAAAATTGATTCTCAATAGTTTTAGAATGAATTGTAGTCGTAATACTTTTAAGAATAGTTTAATACATAAGGATTTATTTTATTTTCATTTTACAGCAGCAATAATTACATTTAGCTAAAAATACCATAATCAATTTAACAATCTATTGTTTGCTTTACTTTTAGTATGGGAAACTATATTATTGTTTACTTCAACATTTTATCGTCGGCTTTAATTCTAGTGTTTAATTAAATGATTTGATTTTTTAGCACAATCGTTTGTTTTCATTCTTTTTGTCATAAAATGTTGGCATTATTTTTGTTCGGTAAAAGTTTCAATGCTTGGAACGTAACGAGCAGACGGCGATGGAATGAAGAATTCAGTAATATGACTGGAAATAGCTATTTTATTTGAGAATTTTAATATAATCTTTCAAGGCAGAGCTATTTTACGGGTAATGGCATTACCAGATGATATAAAACTATTTTATTACCCAAAGGTTTATCATGTTATATGATCGTGAGGAGATCGGTATCAAATATAACCTTGTTTCGATAATTTAAATCCCACCTAGTACGGCAGAAATCTCGAACCCCCGGACATGATTGTTTAATTTTAATTTTGGTTTGAGGTGCAAAATATTTCAGGTAGCAAAAGGATTCAAGAAAGAAGATTTGAAGCGTCTTTGGTGACTAAATCTCTTTTTCGCAAAATTTGAATAGAGTAATTGATTCAAATTTTTTTTTTATTTATATTTATTTATATTTATATTATTTGAATAAAACAGTATCAAACACGACGCTTTTGATTTCGAAATAATTTGTCGCCAAAAATCTTAAATCATGTCAAAATTTAAGAGGAACTGAATAATTCTTTTATTAATCTAAACCTAACATACCTCTAAACTACTCTATAATTTTATGATCCATTTTTTAACACGATGAGCTATAAATACATTAGTTTATTGAATTATAACTTCCCTATATTTATCTACAACAATTCTACTTAGATTCAAGCAATATTTTACGGCTAACGATATGATTAAACAAGCATTTTGTTGGTTGATTTGTTAAGTTCATTTAAATCTTTATTTTATTAGGGGAAATAAGGAAGCAATTTATAAGGATGAATATTTCCGAAATACTTCAGTCAACCCTTCCGGTTTCAGCTATGCACTGGCTGCTAAATAGAGTTACGTCACGCCATTTTCTCATTACATGCAGGCTTTATTTGGAGATGAACTAAAGATAGGTGTGCCAATATTTAGTAAAAGAATTTGACGTTTCTTTTACGAGGGTATTTCGTTATCGGCTAGAGTATGTTAATAAAAACCAAATGATGTTCTTCATTTAAAAATAACTCTTTATAACATACAATTGCTAAAAGATATTTATTTCATTGGGATACATATTGGATTCTCAATTTCTAGAGTTTTTTTTATACGGAAAAAAATCAAATTTTCCCCGTGATTTTGAAATAAACACAGTTAATTAAAAAATATTTGAATTTAGTAGAAAGAAACGAATATTAAACTATGGGTAATTTGATATTATTGAAAAATATCAAAATACACATAAGTTTTCTTAATTTCCATTATGGAGAAAGTCATTTTTATTTCTAATTTATGGTTCAACCTTTTTTGTATTCCAGAAACATTTATTAAGGAGTAGGAGAAAAAAGAATTTTTTAATTAGAAATTGCAAAGGAAAAAAAGTTTTTACCAACCAAGCATAGTTAAATTAAATACAGAAAAAGTTAAGAAATCTAGTTTGAGGAATACCAAATAATTCAATTAAAAGACAGTCTATCATGAATTTAAAAAAAAATTAAGATAATCATTACTTTCATCGCTCTATTTTATAAATATTTTATTTAATAAAAGCTCCACTGTTTTGAACACATTTTTGAATTTTATATTGCCGGAAATTGCGATGTATTCACACTGAAAAATTGTTGCACTTCATATTAAAATTTATTAATATTGCTTTGTTATTTTGTATTAGAAGAAAATATTTAATTAAGAAAAACACAATATAAATATTGTTTCTTTTTAAAATAATATTGTAGAAAATTTTCCGGAAATTTATATTTTCGCTGATATTTCACTGGGAATCCTATATACTTCCATAAATGTTGGCGCTCTGTATAAAGAGTTTTTTGTACATTTATAGAATAATTTGGACACATGAAATAATTTACGAAGTGTAATGTATAAACTACCTGTTATTCTTATTACTTTAGTTTTTATTCAGTGTATTACTTTTATTTTAATGTAAAATTCCTTTATTGTGAAATAGTTTTAATGAATTTTTTAAAATTAAGGTTATTAAAATACTTAAAATAAATGTTCAAAATATTAAAAATAAATGTTCATGAGTTTAAGGACTATTTTTGTAATAAAGGAGGAAAACTAATATTTCACAAGAATAAATTTATTTTCATAATTAATTTACAAATGGACTAATCATTGCCGAATTCAATGAAATATTAAATTGTTTCAAAATTTATATTTAAAACCACTCTTGTATTTGTTGATTTCATATTAAATGCAGCGATCATGTATCTAGAAAAAAAAGATGATCTACTCCAATATCCAGGTCCTGTTACTTATTTAAAAATAAAAGAAAACTAGAAAGAAAACTTATTTTAGACAGCACTAATATTTTATCATTCAGATAAATAAATACCGATATATCTCCTATGGAATAACTTAACCTAAATTTATAGGTATACATATATGCATATATAAATCGTTGGAAATGATGCGAATCGAGAATATATGATGAGTTTTTTTTTTTTTTTTGATTAAAATAATATACCAGAGCAAAATAAAACTCACGTAAGATGCATAAAGAACTATAACAGTTCTTTTACTTAATTTGATTAATTATATGAATATAAGCTTAAGAGGGAAAGGGTATATATAAGGTTCTTCTAGAAGTAAATAGAATAATTCTATAATTATACAGAACGTGGTATGATTACGCTTTTAACAAACAAATATTTCGTGGAACTAGAAATTATCTTGGGTCTGAAGAAGTTAATTCCTCGTAACAACATTGATTTTCGTGATAATCTTCTTTAGAATTTAGTCATTGATTGTTTATTAATATCACACTTACAAGCAATTGAAGGATATTGATAATGGCACAAAGTCAAATTACGGGAATGACACTTAAGCTACCATCTTATCCTTCTGACCTTGATGCCACTTAGAATCCGCCAGGAAGCGTAACTGATACACTTTAAATCTGTAGTTGCTCAAAATCTTCCCGATGACGTGGTGTGGAACTTAGAAGAGAGTGTGATAGCTCAGATATCCTCCTCGTCAATTGTCAGAGGCTCGAAATTACGAGGTCAATCACCAACAGCCTTTGTGTTGCTTCTAGTGTGACGTTAATAAAACCACCCACCCACCTTTTTAATTTCCATGCCATCTGAACGTGAGGACTGTAAGTTTCGATAGATTTAACTTGCAAGAGTCCCGTTTCACGACCGTTATATAGCGGTATCAGAACTAGAATTCACGACTCAATAAAAATAACGCCGTCCATTAGCTCACAACCATGAGCACTAAAATACTGCGGCTCAAAAATTCTTAATTAAGATGGGAATTTATATCTAATTTGCATTGACAGTTTGTTTAAATCTGTAAAAATTGTTTTATTGAGCAATTCTATGGAGCCAAACCCTATAATTACCGATGAAACACATATTCCTGAAACGACAAAAGTTAACTGTGTAATTACTACTTTCAACAGACTTTTTTACATATTATAGTTACAGAAACAGTAATGATAAAGTAGCAAAATATTTAATTCAAATACATATAATTAAAAACCATAAAATGTAAAATATAAATAAAATCTATAAAATCATATTTTGAGAAAATTGGTGTAAAGGGGAGGAGGTAAAGTTGAATTATCCAGCAATACAGCACTAGTGCCACACAATCTCTTTCTCTACTGCGTCCAAAAGTAACGCTAAGTGTGAAGGAAGAAAAAGAAGACAATTTTATTTTATTGTACATGCATAAAAATTCGAAAACAGCAAATTTAAACAAGAAATATGGGAAAAGTAGAATCAATACAACAAAATAAAATCATACGAGCAAAATAATATCATTAAAAATAAACGCAACTTCACATCTTCCAATTTCAAATAAAGTATGAAATTATTGACATTAAATTTATTTACATTGTATTCAACGAACAATATTGATTGCTATTTTATTACATTTTTGTTCCAAAATCTTCCAAAATTCATCGTAGTTTTTATGTAGAATGATATATAATAGATATTAATTCCGAATTAATAATCTTTTATGTCTTATTTCATTTAAAAATGTTTTCTTAAAGTTATAAATTACGGTCTTATAACTTTTAGAGGAAAAAAAAAAAACATAAAATGATTCCATGAGAAATTCAATTACATTAGTTTGAAAGAATGAACAAAATCGATATATTACAAATAAAATACATTTTCTTCTACTTTTTTTTATATTTTACAAAAACAAAAACAAATATGTACTGACGAAACAAACAAAGGTGAGAAATCGTGCTGCAGTAGAAAAAAGAAAGACTTACCTCTATTCTAAAAAAAGAATCGAGATTCCGTAAAAGTCACGTTTCTCGTAAACCCCCATCATTTTCAGTTCAATGTCAGTAGAAAAATTCATCAGAGAGCCTCCACCATTGATGCAGCAGCACGTGGGTGAAATGATATCAAAGTTCGACTTTCCATCTCCCATAAGGGAAGCAATAATAGGGCGGCAGTGAGATAGAAATTGTATTTTTGATATCATTTTACATATTTCAAGAGAACCGGATATTAATTTAAAAAGTTGGATGAATTTCAAGAAATGGAACTGATTTTTTTTTTCAATGACGATATCTTGATACGGATTTGATAAAAATCTATTTCATAGTCAGTAAATGAAAACCTTTTATTATTTTTTTCAGTATTTAAATTTATTAAACATGTAAGGTTTATTATATAGAATTTCTTTTATTATCCAATCCCTAAATAATGCAATGAAATTTATATCATATTCTGCAGATTTTAATGGTTCACAAAAAGGTTAATTTTGATCACTTTAGAAATACTAAAAACAGTTACATACCAAACGCAATAAACGTTATTCAAGTCCGATTAGTATCCAATAATCTAGTACGGTTTTTGAGTTACGGAACTTAATATTTATCAATGGCTAGTGATTTTTATTACCTTTATTTTTCTCTAACTGATTCATTTTTTGGATTCAAAAATTTCGGCGTGATTCAAATGTTGCTTATAAACTATAAAATTCTAAAATTATACATTCATTGTATACTATAAGTAATCACTCATAAATATTTCATTATTTTGATGATTTATTTGAAAATTTAACAAAAATGTTTGAAATATCACTTTGAAAAAGTATCGCACCGCAAATTTCAAGTGAAAAAAGATTTTCTTCCATAAATGATGCAAATAAATAACGTTTCAAATAATAATATATATATTTTCTTCCTAAATAAAAGTTAAAATTTTAAAAATATACTGTTTACATAAGGAAGAACAATTTAAAAATAAATAAAAATTATACAGAATTTTAATATATCAATAAGTTATAAATATTATTAAAACATTTTGAGAGATCGAACACAAAGAGTGAACGTAGAGTATTTCAAGAAAATTGAACAAAAATGTAATCCGTGCCTTTTTAATGGAACAAAAAGTTTGAGCTTTATTATTCCATTTATGGATTTACTTGAAAAATTGGCATTTCTAAAAAGTGCTAAATTATATTTTCAATGAATAAAATTGGAAATGTCGATCCCAAGGGAGATAATGAATGGAAAAGTGGAAACAATGCTTGATTGTAGCTTCCTGTTATGAAAATCAAATTCTCTCAAAATAAACGAAAACAAATATATATTTCAATTATTGAAAATTATTCTTATCTAGATACAAACCTCAGTAAACAAACTTATCACAAGTATTTAAAAAAATAAAATTGCTTACTGATAGTGCGAAAAAAAGTTGTTTGTTATTATAATTTTATCTTCGCTTTGAAAACTAAGCGAAAGGAAAAAAACAACAACGTGAATGATGAAATAATTTTATAGTTCATACCAATAGTTCCTATTTTTATAATTCGTTTCCTTGGATCATTGTTCGGAAATCCATTTTTTAGGATAAAGTCAAATGAAATAGTTTGAAGGGCTGTTTGTCTAAAAACTTTATCATCTATCAATAATTACTTTACATTAACAACAAAGTGCAAATACCCATTAGGCGTATAGGCACAATAGGAAAATTTTCTCTCTAAATAATGCAAAAAGGGATCTATTTTACAAGCTGATTTTTTTCGAAATCCTTTACACAAAAATAGTCTAAATTAAAAATGCTTTTGTGTACAATATAATGGAAAAATAAACATAAATAATTTTTGAAAAATTATATCTTAAGGATTTACATATATTACTGAGAGACTTTGAACAAATAGAAAGTACAAAATTTTACTTTAAAAAGAATTGTTTCAATATTTTACAATAATAAAATATTTAATATACTTCATGTGTTATTTGAAAAGGAGTGAATTTGAAAACAAAGAAATATTCGAAATGAATCTTCCGGATTCAAAATTCCGTAATTTCAAAAACAAGTACCACAGAATTATAAGTAATACATGAATACAGAAGAAAAATATGAACATTTTATACTGTTAACAATATAGACGGCACTCGTGTGTTCTTCATGAAGCTATTTCATTAAAGCTGCTTTAGAAGCTTTTCAGCAGTAGAAGTGATAATGTCTTCAGAAGTGCATAAAGCTTTTTGTGTGCTGCTTTTTGCGTGATGTGGATCTTTAAAACCTGTTCAGTGTGAGTTTTGCAAAAAGTACTGAATTAATAAACGTGATTCGGCTCAACGTTTTTGAAAATAGTATCAACAGTTTGAGAGCAGTAGACCAGTATCTGCGAGCAACCAGCCTGAGAGCAGTTGTAGTATATCTTCAGAAAACATTGAAACAATAAGATACTTATCGAAAATGCCTGACAAAATCAACCTGACTTTTACCCCAGATAAAAAAAAATCGTTACTCAGCTGGCCACCTAGGTCACCTGATATGACCTCGTTTTATTTTATCCTTCCGTGGTTTGTAAAAAATAAATTGTTTGTGGCACTATTGACCACAAATTTATGTAAACTTAAACAACGGATTTCTGTTGCTGTGTACAATCCATTAACCCTCACACTTTATAGCATGTTAGGCAGGAAATTATGTATTGTCTTGAGATTACACGCGTAACTAAAAGAAGATATATTGAACAGTCCTAACAATGTTTCTTTTTCCTATATTTTTCCTTTACATTCATGAGTTCTTATCCTTCTGTGCCATTCATTACAAAAATATAGCCTTTTGCAATGGGATGATTCAGTTTGAATAACCTTATATTTTCTTTCCAATTCCTTTTGGTTTCAGAAATTACTGCTTATATAGGAATAACAATAGCCAGATTAATAAAACAGCGCTCTTCTGATGATAAATTAAGGTTTCAAGTCTTCATCCGCCAAAAACAGCCGCATAAATAACGTTAAATGCTGATCATTGCATTAAGAAATGGGCTTCAAAAATTATGTTAATTTATTATAGAAATTGAAAGAGTGAGACGCGAACGCAGACATTTTTCTTTGTTTCAATTCTTAAAAAACGTCGGGAAGTAATAGTTAACTTTGTAATTTTGCTGCAATATTAATTCGAGAGAGAGAAAGAAAGAGAGAACGAAAAATAAATGACTTTCAGCTGTTACGATAACTTTTGAACTTTTTTTTTATTTATTACACGTTTAATACAAAGTAACATACTAGTTTTATACAATGTTTTTAAAATTAACTTGTTAAATGTATAACGAAATGTCTCAATAATAGTTCAATATATTAAAGAAAATATCAAATTTTCATCTACATGATCTAAAATTTTCATATACACTTTTACAACTGTAACATTGTTCTATGTGTTTGAAAAAAAATTGCATAATATTCTATAACGAAGTTCAGAAAGTGGAAAAGAAGGTTTTTAAAATAATCTTTGGAAATTCATTTTTTAGAGAAAGCCGAATGTGTGAGTGTATGGTTTTTGATTATATATATATATATATATATATATATATATATTATATATATATATATATACAATTTTCTTACTTTTATTATTATAACTTAAGATTTCCTTCTGCTGAGGATTTTAAATTTACGAATTTTTGCTCATTAATGATAAAAAGGTAAAGGTATTTCGTAATACAATCAAAGAAGGATTAATGGAAAAAAATGTTCAAAGGTCCAATTAAGTAATATTTTGATGTTCTTAAAAGGGCATTTTGTTCCGTAAATGTTTTTTTCAGGAAACTCTTATTTTCTTTTGTTTTCTCCTACTTTATTTTTAAAAACAGTATATTTTTTTAAGGTGTTAGATATTATCGAATGAAAATTCATATCAAAAGGTTTTCTTTTCTATTCTGTTCATCCAAAAAAATAAATGAAATCAACAAAGAATTCATTTAAATTAGAGAAATTTCATCAGTGAATATATCTGATAAACAATGCTGTAAATTTAACAAAAAAGAAAGAATAGATCTTTGCAGTAAAATTTATAAATTTTCTCAAAAAATATCTCTATCAATAATTATCGCTTGCTTTAAATATCATATGATTTGAATTTACTGAAAAAAAAACAGTATCATAAAAAGATTTACAATTTATATATTTTTAAAAATAATATTTCTGTCAACAAGAATTTGCTTCGCAACAGATGCTAATAATTTTAATACAAGATAAATAATTAACTTTTGAATATGTAAATATTATTGATACTTGAGGGCCTGCTGCCTTTATGCGCTGAATACAGAAACAGTCAGTTTTTCCACGATTTTAAGGTACTAGCAAAAGAATTCAAATCTAAATAACATTTTAAAGTTTATCGAATGTAAATGGGGGGGGTATTTTCTCAAAAATACTAATTTTTATGTAATTTTATATATATTCTTTAATAGGAATGTTCTCCAATGAGATATAAATTTATGATACAAAAGTTATCAATCACTTTCAAATATATCAATTCATCAAAAAATGCGGAGTACTTTGAAAGTTTTAATTTTTCAAGTGACTTTTCACGTATTTTTAAAGTCATAAACGAATGATCAGGTGCCCTGATTGACAGTTAAAAAGTAAAGGATTATTTTAATATCCGAAAATCTCAATAAACTCATAGTCTTAAGTTGCATACTCAGAAGAACACAAAAAATCCCGTTTGCTCATAAATTGGTGTAGTTTTCAGAAAATTGTACATCAATATTAAATTATGTATATATACAGTAGTACCTTCCATTAAAGGACACAATGGATTAGACATTTTGACTCTAAAGAAGAGGTGAATTCATATACTGTTCAAAGGGACCAGAACCAACATTATACCATAAAACTAGTTTAACCCTGAGGTTCATTCCTAAACATATATGCGCGATGAGGTTATATATATTATATATATATATAAGGAAGGAACTACAGGGTTAAACACTAGTTTTATGGTATATCAATCTTCCCATTTTGCATTTGTTGAGCAATTCAATGAATAACTTTTCATAAACATCATAAAAGAAAAGAAAAGTATACTTATTTCAAAATTAAAACAATATGAAACTTACCAAAATTCATAATGAGGATGCGAGATTAAATTTAAAAAAATGATTGAGTTATAAAAGAGTGAAACTCTTTTTGTAATAAAATCAAAGGTGTGCAAGTTCAAATACTTTAAAAACTGCAACACTACACAAAGAGCATGAAAACCGAAACCAATAAATATTTGTAAATTACATAATGTTTATAAACAAATTGGATTTTGAAAAAGAAAAAAATGTTATTAGATATGTTAATCTCATTTGTAAAGTGAAGAACACATTTTTTTTTTAAAAAAAAAGTGATAATATTTTTATATCATATGCAATAAAAACATTCTATGCGATTTTATGAGATAAGTAAATATGTATAAATGGATGTTGAAACTGTAAAAAATAAAAGAAGTTAGGGCATATAATATCTTAACTAGAGACTCAAATTGCTACAATCTGATGTTTTTCAAAGAGAAAAGATCAATATTAAAGAAGAATATGAGGATAATGTAACATAAAAAATAAAAGAAGTAAAATAATAATACAAAACATAAATCAACCAGATTAGAAAACTTTACAAAAATTTATACGAGAGGTCTTTCATAGCAACTACCATCACACCATTATCCCGCTCAATCTAAATTTAAGTATATTAATGCCCTTTGTCAGAACAAAGGAGTGCTAATGTAAATAAAAGTAAGGAATTTAAAACAAAACTTAATGCTCAATGGGGAAAGGGGGGATGTAAGAAAAAAAGAATGTAAAATCAGGAAAAAAGTTTTAATTTTATAATTATTATGTTTTACATTACTCTTAACAAAATTCAAAGCAAATTCTGCTTGCAAATAATCTCTAAAGAATTACTGATAGGCCACCTAGTGGTATATCCGAAATATCTTTATACATTACATCATTTTAAAAATTATATAATTTTCTTTTAAGGCTAACATAAGTAATTAAATTTTTCATGTTCAATAACCTTATTAACATTACATTTCTTATTAATCTCTTTTAATAATTTAATTTCCTATATATTAATAATGCTATTTTAAATATTTCAAATAAATTTATCCTCACTCTTATCCAAAGACTAAATTTCAAAGTTCTTTTTTACTTTTCTAAAGACTAATTTTTAAATATAATTAATACCTTCTTATATATTCAATTGTATTATATTTCTTCTATTCTTATGAGAAAAAGTTTTTTAAATTTTATATTTTATTTTAAAGATTGTTCTACAATATTGTAATTGCTATATACTGAATAAATTATTTATGAAAATCGTTGTATATTTTAAGAAATATACTGAGTTACAATTAATCTACTTTTATATTTATACAAAAGTTTAACTTTCGAAACTTCTTTTAAAAATATTTTTTCAAATTTCTAATAAATTATTCTATGAAATATTTAAATGATTTTCCAACTGAGCTGTATTTCCGATAGTTTAATCAAATTCTTAAAAAATTGTTTTGATAAAAATATTTTTAAGACTGTTCAAAAATGAATTAATTTTTGAAAAATTTTACTGTAAGGTATAGTAACGTTATGTTTAGGGTGTATTGTTCGAATTTAATGTCTTTTCTAATATTTTTCCACCTTTAACATGTTTATGAAAACCTGAAAGGCAATATTATATGTAAAACTTATCCTTTCTTTATCATACAATAGATGAATAGGAAAATATTATTTTTACATTTAATACTGATAATATTTGCATATTTCTATTTTAATTTTTACCCTAGCTTTCTGGTACGTCTGTATCCAGAAAATTATTAATTACTTTTTTTTTTGCTTTGTATATACAATATAAATAATAATGCTTTTGTTAAATTTTTTTACATTTACTGTTTTGAATAAAAATCTATTGTTTCTATTATTAGAGAACTAGAATTATGTAGAATTTAAAAATCGCTTGGGATAGTTAAGATTTTTAATAATTTATTGAAATACTATCCAAACGCGTCTTCCTTTCTTGTAAAGATGATTTTATGTTATTTATTGAACAAAATTTATTCAATGCTTTTTTTCTGCTTTATACATGTGAAAAAATATATAAAAGAATGTAAATTTTGTAAGTGTATGTTGAATTGTTAAATATTAATTTGCAATAATTTAGTATTAAGTGACCATTCGTATTTAATACATTACATTTGATACATTGATTCGTATTTACATTCAATTCATTATTAGCTTTTATTAAAGTTGTATAAAGGAAAGAGCATCGAAAGAACGAACTGTTTTTTCGAACCAATTCTTCTAAAAGTGCGAGAATATCCAAGTCAGTGGTATGCCAGAAACTTGATCTTTATTGTTCTGAATTATTCAGAGTCGTTTTTCTCTCTCTGCCTTCCCAGATGTATAACTTTCCATAACACGACGTGTTATAGATAACTACGCACCGCCGGAGAAGCGCGAAGATATTGCCGGTAATTTCCTTCCACTCGGTGGCTCTTTCTCGTACTGGAAGCAAGCAAATTTTCCTGAATTCATCCGTCTACCAGCTGCCGAATATCTCTATTGGACGAACAAAGCGTCACATGTCACAGGGAAAATGATTATATATATATATATATATATATATATATATATATATATATTGTTAAATGGTAGAATCAGGTAATATTTTAAGAATGAATTGAAGAAAAGTTATTATATTTATAAGTATATATCATTCATTAATCTTAGTATTGCAATGACTGGATTAACTCACTCGGTTTTAATGTATGGTAATTTCTTTAAACGTGCGTAACCACCGTATCTTAGTAGACTTGCAGCCGGCGATGTTTTTGTCGGTCATGGGTTCGAGCCCCGATACCGATTTCAAGATCGACCGTGTTACAGGACTCGAACTCGTTAAATTTGGTCGAGTTCACAACTTCTCTCGTTGGCGTATTGTGGAATTTTAAACAGGGATATCTAGCTCAGGTGCCGTCCCCGTCATTCGACGAAGGTTCGAAATTACAAGGTCAGTTGACAACAGCCCTCTTGTTGCTTCTCAGAACGACGTTAATAGACAATCACAATTCTTCAAAAAAGTGAACTTTTTCATGTTTTTAAATTTCACCTACACATTTAAAAAATGTTTAATTTTTAAAGTTTTAATCATATTTTTAATAGCTACTGAATGATTACAGGTTTTGCGCTATTTAATTTATGCATTTAAGATTTTATTGTCTTCGTTTGAAATTGCGGAGTATGTATTTAAAATAATGCATTTTTTTTAAAAAAAGGTTATTGTTCACTTTGTAATGTAACTGTATATTTATGCATAATGTAGAATATTGAAAAAAATATGTATAGCAAAACTGTTTTCAGTTCTTTCAATTAGTATTTTGAAAAATAATAATTTTTTTTAGTTAAATCACATGCAATAAAAGCATTATAACATTAAATTTGTCTTAAAAATTATTTAATGTTTCGAGAAAATTACAAAAGTAATTATATTGTTTTTATAACAACACTTATATAGCCATCATTCAAAATTACAAAGTCCGTTCCCAATAGATCACGTTTTACTTTAATATGTGATGAGTTTCAAGAAGAAATGAATAAGTTGTTTTTATAAGTTGATGCTCCTCTCAATTAAATTTTCTTTCTTCTAGCGTTACCCTACTGTAATCTTGTTATTATACACTAATTTGTAATACAAATAGAGAGTGTTTTCTGAATATATATAACGATTTTAATATACTTTTATTATTATTTATAAAAATTGACCCAGGTAAAAATGAAAGCTACAAGGGAAAATTCGAATGTGTAGTTGCGATTCTCTTGCTTTTTAAGAAGCTTATGTATAAATTACAATTGCACTGTCTACTAATGGGAAATAATAGATTATATATTATGAAGCATCATAAATATGAGGTTTGGCTATTAAATAAGGAGAATGACGCTGCTACAGAAAAAATACGCATGCGACTAACACCAGCGAACGGCAACTGCTCATCGTGAAACCATCGCTTTCGAATACAAATTTTCTCGCCTTTTAACTAATTTACACTGAAAAAATAGCAGTGAAAGATTCAAAACAAGACATACGACTTTTGATAACAACAAATGAAAAAGTTAAAGAAAACCGTCTGCAATGTTTTCGAAAAACCTGTTTTAAATTAAGAAATAGAAACACGTATTTTATACTTCTTGGGAACCCTTTTTTAATTTCCTTTAGTGTTTATGCAGAAAAGGAAAAAAAAAAATGCGCATCAAATGAAAGTAGCACAAACTCAACAAAAATAGAATATTGTGGAAAAACTGTGAAGGAAACAGCGATAGCAAATAGTAAGAATATGTAGATTTTTATACTTTACGTGTGGCGTATCTGTATGAACCCTGAATCGTTTGTCATCTTAAATCTTAATCTAATCATAAACTTAAAAATCTCCAGCTTAATTCGAAGCATAAGCCATTCCAACTTAATTCCAATAATTAAAATATTCATGAAAAAAATCCAATTCAAGAGTAAATTCGATTTCTTTTCAAATCCTTATGTATTGTTTCTCCGAAAAGGGTAATGCTCTCTACTAATTTACTGTCCTTCAATGCGGATACTAATAACTCTAAAAATATTAAAGGCCACACTTACCAAGATTCTAGTATCCGATATGAATTAATCCAACAATGAGAAAGCTTTTAATACACAGTGTCGGGCTTTACAGATCACACAAACCCGCGATTAACTGCCGTGCACTATTCAAAGACTTCACCCTCGCGCTAGTTTCTTAATACTTCCATCTTTTTATTACCGCAAACTTTCTATATCCACATTCAATTCCTTTTTTTTACGACCTGAATATATCTATCTGCTACATTTATGATATTTATCTAATTTGTGTAACCACGTTTCATTTAGTTGGAATGGAGCTGAAAACTTAAATTTAATATCAGAAAGAAACCCCAGACATTAATTAAGAAAAATTACGTCAAATGTCCCCAGCACTCTTTGGATCTTAGTTGAATTCGAATCGTGGATCCTCTCCCTAAGTACCGGAGCTGTTGTCTCCTGATTTGATTCTTTAATTTAACCTAATCTCCTCCATCCCTCGAAAGGTTCCTAAAATTAGAACTCTCTTGTTTTTCCCTATTTCATGAAGTTTTTTCAAAAATCTCAATAAAATTTTATATTTTAAATCCAGATCTATTTTAATTAACTGTTTCACTTCAATTTTTTGCCCTTTATCTATTAAATTTTAAGATCTCTTTAACTGTACTGAGCACTTCGGAAGTACGCAAAGTCGAACTAAAATTTCTGCTCAGATAAGAAATGAAGGCCTAGCAAGGCTAAGAGCACTAAAATATACGAATACTTCCCCTAAGTACACGCAGCAATTTTATCTAAAAATAAATTAGGTGTAAAAATTTTTTAACTTGTTTTAAATCAAAAAAATTTCCTATAAATTTATCTATAATTTTTGTAATAAATTTTCAATGATATTTGTTTTAGAAATAAAAGGAGGAATTATTCTATGACGAAACCAGTGAAAACTTATATCTCTAGTTTCGCTACACACTTTTTTTAAACATTTCTAAGTTGGAAATATTGATTCCTTAAAACAAATATTAAAATATTAGTACTGAATAATTGGAAAATCTGTGGAAAAGTATGAAATTGAAAATTAAAAGTTGAGTATTTTTTTTAAATAATGTAATTTTTTTAAATGTGCAAATTATTTGAAATTATTATGATCCTAGATACAAAATTTAAATTAAAATATTTTATTAAAGCAAATCTTAATAAACTAAATATAAATATTCTTAAATTTTATTAACCATTATTACAATATTTTTGTAAATTTGAACAAATATTTAATCACTGATTCAAACTCTTTTAATAATTGGGAAAATTGGCGTTAAGAAATATACTGTTTAGATTACACTAACCCTAATTTCGACCTTTATTTGAAAACTGAAAATGTTGTATTCTTCATTTTACTCTTCAACGTTATTACGTTTTACATTTACGGCCCATAATCAGTTTACCTTAGCATTTAAATGATCTAAACGGCTTACACAGCCATCCAACGATCCGGGTATGGTTATCCTCCGGGATAATTTACTAATTAGTCGAGGAAAAGCTTTTATTGGATAATGGGATTTTTCTGTATTAATTGATGTTCTGACAATTCACTTAGGGATTAGAAACTTAATAGCTTAAAAAGATGTCAACAATTTTTCTCCGTACTCTAAAACAAGTTTAACAATGATAACTAAGTGGCATATTTTTATGCAGAAGGTCTTATTATTATTGGTACATTGGTTATTTTATCTTTTTAGTTACTTTAAAAATTGAAAATAAAACTTATTTTCTTTACATGTATGGTATTCAAGAAATGTACTTTTAGAATTTAAAAGTAATTTTGAGCTAATTGAGAACTATTTTTACTTATCAATAATTTTCTCAAAAGATTTATTAGAATATTGATTAAGTAAATGTTACGAACAATGAATAAAATTTGTAGCTATTTTAAAACAAAAGCGAGTTGACAGTATAAAACATTTAATTGTATTCTAAAATTACATAAAAGTTATGACTATTATATTAAGGCTATGACTATTGTTATTACTATAATATTAAGATAAATGTATTATTTATGTAAATATTTAATGTAATCCTTTCTTAATTATGCTTAATGATCGTAGAATGGGGATCGGTTCAAATGTTATCCTCTTCACTAACCGTAGTTCAACATTACGAGGTCCATAATTTAAAGAGCAACATTAACAAACGATCAACCCAAGATGCTTGAAAAAGTTACCTGCTATAAGGAGCAATGTACCATTTTAAGTTGCTCTTTACACTTAAAATTCCCCTTATTATTTTTTGGATATTAGTCATTTAATGATTATGAGCAATTTTGTAGACATCTTTAAGATTTAATGTATTTTTACCATGTTGTAATATAATAAACATTTAATTAATTTTAGTTCTTATTTTAGAGTGGAGGAATTTTTAGTGCATTTTTAATCGCTTCTTTCCAGGGTTGTGACCCTTACAAACACTAAATGAAATGATACTTGAAAATACCACTAAGTATTTTAAAATTAATTGAAAGTTAATTTGTAAAAATTATAAAAATGTTATCTTATATATACTATTATTTTGAATTTAATGAAACTTTTTAATGACTATTACATTATTATAGAAAAATAATAAGTATGATGTTTGATATATAATTATCTAATGCTAATTAATTTTTTATAATTTTTTATTCGCTTCAAGAATTAATCTCTAAGAGAGTAACATCGTCTGTATGGAAAACATTTTAAAATTACCTTTTTGCCATAGCTTTTTATTATAATTTTAACTTCATACCCTCAAAGTTAAATTATTCTTCAGTTTTTCTAGTATTTAAAATCTAGTGACTGATTTCAACATTAACATACAACGGTATAGCTAATTTTAAAGTCTTCTATGTTATAAGAATTCGAACCATTGGAACTCTCAATAAAATAGCATATTAGTTCATTATTTTGAATTTAAAAGAACACATTAAATAGTAGATTATTTTTGCTTCTAGTATATCTTCATGGCTTTCAAATGAGAATAATAGAATTTTCTTTCAGTCCATCTAATAATTAACAGAATGCCATAAGTAAGAACTATTGTTTGCATCATTAAAACCATTGTATCAGTCTCATCTTAAAATAAACAAAAACTAAAATGATTGCTAACACTCAAGCCGGTAACGGAATCTAAGGTTTACATCAACTAGATTGCCCCAGAAGACATCAGTAGCAGTATTTATCTTTAAAAAAATACTGAGAAATTTTATTCCAACAAATATTTAGAAATATTGGGGGAGATCTCTATCTTAAATATAATATCCAATTGGACAAAAAACAGAAGAAGGGAAATACTAAGTACTTGTTTCAGCTGCAAAATGGTCCTACCTCCAATGCGTCTACACAAATTTAATTTACCGGAAAATACAATTTGTAATATCTGTAGCCATATAAACAATATAGAACAAGATCATTTAACCTGCGAAAAATATGTATCTCATTGGAATCACCTCAGTAATTTACTCAAGATAGACCCATGGTGCAATATCACTTGCAGAGAACGTTTGGACTATCCAATAAGTGATAATTTTTTTTTTTTGCATAAGATGAAACTTTTGTATACTCATTAAATTAGAATATCATTTTAAAGAGGATATAATTGCCTGTGTTGCTCTTTATAGTGAGAAACCATTTAATGAAAACAATAAACCTCTGAGTTAATTTTCATTAATTACGCAGTTATGTTTTCCAAGAAAAGGAAGAAGGTTATCTGCTTCGGAACTCGCACTATTTCTTTGGACCAGAGTGAAGCGTTAGGCAATTAATACATTTTAACTTCAAGCATAAACTTTTAGATACAGTTGAAATCAATAAGTAATTTCATAATTGTAAGGCATTTGCTGAAATAAATATGGGAATGAAAGTCTACGGATATAAGCTAGCATACGTAACCATAGATTTCTTTTAAATGACATTTATTAATTTATTTATAAACAATTGTTTTTCCGAAAGCCCATTAATAAGGAAATTTTTTATTAGATTTTAATAGTTTCATGAAACTGCTGAGGGTGTTAAAATATATACTTTATAGTAGTTAAAAGATGTTGTAAAAGCTTAGAAATGGCAAAAAAAGAAGAGAAAAATCGAAAATTAATTTTCTCTTAACTTGTTAAATATTTTTTGTCACCTTGATAACATATTACATTTTTAAAAGGAGATGAGTAGTTTGATTGCTGTAGTTTCGATTAATATTAATAATGGAATCTGAAAGCGAAAGCAGGAAAATGCTCAAAAGCTATGTAAATGCGTTGAATATTAATATAAACGAATAAGAATGCGGAATTGATATTCACACATTCAGCATTGTCTTTTAGTCTTGTAAACAATTCAGACTTACTTTTTTTGTTGCTATTGAATAATGTACCGATCAATTTTATTCAATTACAAATCCCTCTTAAACTTCATTGCCATTTTTAAAAATTTGAACGTTTGGTTGACGTACTACTTTTTTATTGTCTGGATTTAATTAAACTGAAAATGAAATGTACACACTCTGACAGTAGATTTATTGATCTTCGTTCCTTAAACATTTGTCAACTGTATCTTGAAATGTTAAAACAGCGATGAAGCTCAGAATTCCAGAAAAAAAGTATTACATTTATATATATAATTTCTATTCAAATAAACCAGCTACGTTTCTATTAAAAAGATGAAGTATATCAAATTCAACGTGATTCTTGAAGAATGTTTTGGGAGAATGATGTAAAGCGTATACAATAATATTACTAAAATAATTTTGATTTAATGATTACTTAAATAATTACAACATAGATTTTATTTTAACAATTTTTAAAAAAACGTAATTTTAATATTATTTTGCTTGATTATGTCGAATATCTTTCTATAAAGACTTATTCAAAAACAAGAGATAGAAACAATGTGGAGATATTACTACTCTTTCTATCTTTTGTTGTTAAAAAACTCTTTACGGAAAGATCACATTCTGAGCATAATTTTGACCTTTTTATAGCCACGGAATCCGTAATTGGACTATAAAAGATAGAGCTTATTAAGTTTTATCTTATTAGTTTTCTGCAGCAAATTTAAGAATAAAAGATATTTTATAAAATAAACTGAAAAGAACTATCCACTATTCTTGGCATTTTGTTTCGTCTTAATTTATCGAAAAAAGAAACACTTCTTTTATCGTCATTATTTCAGTTAGATCAGTTTTCCGTCGGCCAACAACAGGAAATCAACAGTTCGAATTTGTGCCAACGGATTTCATTTACTTTTTTCCCCGGAGAAAAAAAAAGTAGTTGGCCGGTGAGAATGCATGACCAGAATTTCAATTACTTATTTTGTTAGTGCATAGATGTGTTTATGTTTTTATGACCTAAACAACATACTTTTATCCCACAGAAGTCCATAAAACAAATTTTATCTAAGGATTAAGTATACGGAGAATGGGAGTCGTTTTAACTATGCGATGACTTAGATTTTTATACAATGCCTCTAATTTTTGAAGGAGAAAAGCTTTGTAAATGAAAAATTCAAATCATGGAAACATGAAAAAGCTTTTTCTTAAAAAATATTCTCAATCGTAAATATTACATACAATAAAAAACTATACTTAATTAAATATTTTAATGTATGCCAAGAACAACAATTGCATTTTTTGAAGAAATAATGTTTTTTATTATGTGTATTAAGAAATTTGATACTAGCAAGTACGAGGTTCGGGTATTAAATAACGAGACTAACACTGCTACAGAGGAAGTACGCATGCGCTAAACACCAGCGACCTACAGCATGAAGCTTTCTCTTTCGAATGTAGTGCCTCTCGTTTCTGTAAACAAATCCGCATAGCCGTAGCCTTTGTTTGGTTAAGAGCTATTTTTCTGTATCGAGGGAAAAATTATAAGCGAGCAAAGAATTGTTATGAAACTTCTCTCGAAACTTGAAAAACTGCAACTGCAACATAATTTCTTGGAAGAAGTGTATCATGATAAATATTAGTGTGTGTGCCTGTTTTTGAGTGGTTTGAGCGTTTTCAAAGTGACCGAGATTACTTTGAAATTGATTCACGCCCGGGTTGCCCTCCCACGTCAAAAATGAATGACAGTATCAAAAAAATTAGTAAGTCAGTGTGATTATTGAGACTGTAGGAATCAACAAGGAATCCGTAGGGAAATTTTTTTCACTAGTCAATGTGCCGGCTCCGAATTGTCCGTCATGAGATTACTGGCCAAGTACAGCATCTTAGTGTTAGATCACCCGCCTTGTTTGCCGGATCTAGCACCATACTACTTTTGCCTGATGCCAAAAGTGAAATCTGCATTAAGAGGTTCAAGATTGAAGTCCGTTGAAGTTGTGAAAGAGAAAGCGGCACGCGTCTTGAAGGGGCTAACAGAAGACTTCCAGCAATGTTTCGAACGATGGAATATTCGCATGGAGGGTTGTAGGTATAGAGAAAGGGAGTATATTGAAGGAGATAATAAGTAAATATGTATATGACAACAACAAAAGAATGATTTACAGCGTCAGTCTTGTTATTCAATAGCCACACTTAGTATATTAATCGTATCTGTCAATACCTCATTATGAATAAGGTATTTAATTTTAATATCACAGTAAATGTTTCTGACACAATCTACTGGAAAAGCAGGAATTATTATGGGAAAATAGCAAAGTTTCTGAATAATCAATGTGGTCATCTGTTGCAAGAAGTCTACTTTGAACATTCTTAATTAATAAAAATGATGAAACCCCTCAAATAAGCTAATTCTAACTCTATTAAAAATCTAGTTTTCAATAAATATATGTTTTACTCAATTGGAATTGGAACGAAGAGACAAGAAGCAAAACAAATTGATTTTTGATATTGCATCAGTTACTTTAGTTTTATAATAAACCACAATTTCAATTAATTTGATGTTCTGAATATTTTTTTTAATAAAATTATACCCTTTCTGTTTTTTATTTTATTGAAATAATAAATTTAATCTTTGGTAATGTTTTAAATAAATTATAGTTTTTTGTGTGATGTTTATATTGTAAAATTTTAAATTTAGAATCTTAATTTTTTTAAGTGATGTATGAATAAGATCTTGTTCTTCTCAAATTTGTGAATTCTTCTGAATTCTGAAGTTAAAGGTTTTCCTATTTTTGTAAATTTTATTCCAATGGATGTCATTTAAAAAAAATTATTATCCATTAGGAATTTGAAATTTCTTATTGTCACTTAAGATTGGTTTCCTAATTTAGGTAGAAGTAATCTCCAGTAAACTGAAATCAAAGTATGTTCTTATTAAAAAACAGCTTATAAAAGGAATTTAATAAATTCTTTGGGTTTCTAAAACAAAATTAAGTTATTCCTCATTTAATAAAACACTAAATATGACTTGCACTGGTTAGATGCCCTTAAAAGTTTAATATTATTTTGAAATAAATAATTTCGAGATAAATTAATGGTTCATGAAATGACATTAAACCATTCGAATTATCTTTTATTTTGGCCGGTAACGACAAACAAAACTTCATCTTGATTCATATTATTGTGGAGTCGAATATTAATGGAATTTATTTGAGACAAGAAGTTTACTTCGTTCATATTTGAATAAAATTAAAAAGAGAAGAAATTCTTTTCATCTGAGAAATATTTCATAAATGCATGTTAAAATGTCATTGACTACGAAAATAAGGGAAGGAAAAGGAACAAGAATCTGATTTAAAAATTGCAATTCAAAGACAAATATTTTCCAGTCCAATTTAATTTATTTATCAAAACTTTTCGCTTGTCTTTTTCAAGCATTTGAGTTTACTTTAAATTAGATTGCAATTGAAAAATATTTGAAAATAAAAGGAAGATTCAGATGGGGCTAGTATATATATATTTAAAATTCCTGTGAGGGCTTACTAAAGGTGGCATTTAGTTCTGAAATTATTGCAAAAATAATTCCATGCAGAATGTAATTTTTAAATATTTGAACAATTCAGAAAATTCAATATATGTTCAGAATACTTATAAAAATATTTAAATAACATCATTAAAGCGGATTAAAATTGGCAATAATACTATTTCTTTAAATTAGATGTAGGATTTCATTACAAATACAAATCAGTCCTGAATATAGTTGTAAAACATAACATGTTATTCAGAAAATTTTCCATGTCAAAATATTATAAATCAGTGCATTTCAAATAATTTCGTTGATACAAATTAAATGGCTACACAATGATTATTTCAATTTTTTAATAACTCTACATTTATAATATTAGTTTTAAATTTTTAATTATTAATCATTATTTTTAATTCCTAGAATTATGATAATGTAACTCGACTGGAATTTCTGGAATTCAATGAAGCACGTAACTGGAATTGAGTTCACTCAGGGAATGAATAATTTTTAGCTAAATGTAATTTTACGAATGTTATTAATAAAAAAATAATAAACATATCACTTGTAATTGAAAGAAAAACATATAATTTATTAGATTTCCTTTTTTGTCCCTTACTATATTGCTATATTTATAAAAGAAAAGAGTACAGTTTCTAAAATTTTTAAAAATATTACTTCTATAATTTCATATTAAGAGCTTTTAATTTTTACATTTTTTTTCTACTGATATTTTTAAGAAATGCACAATCATGTCATCATATTTAAAATAACCGCTTGGTATTTCTTCTTCCCCAATTAATCTGATAACAGATAAAAATTTCAAAATATTGTTTTTACTATTATTTTGATTTGGAGGAAAAGGGGAGTAAGCAAACAGATGAAATTAAAAGCTATTTGTTATCCACTTATGTAATAAATTTAAATTTATAACTTCATTTCCTTCAAATGCCCATTATGTAAGTCTACAATATATTTTATACATTTGAAAGGAAAAAATTCAGCATGGAAATCTCTTATGTGCTGAACAAACATGTGTTAATCTATTTATGATGAAAATAATGATAGATATATTGTTCATATATTATGTTCAACATTTGTGGATATATTTTATTGATTTACTTTCTTTTATAATAGGTTATTAAAATTATTGAATTCTTATTGTATTTACATATATATATTTAATTTAATGTTTTACTGCCCAATAATAATTAAGTAAGATCAAATTTCGAATATGATTAATTTAATACGATTACTTCTGCAAGTTATCTTCGTAGATCATTCACACATGAAAGAATACATTGGAAAAAATGTATGAGATATTTGACTTATGACAGTACATTAGAAAAAATACATAAGATGTTTGTGTGTGTGGCTCAAGTACACGTATAGCTATTACTAAGATTTAATGAAGAGTTCTACTGGCCTCTGGTGCCTCATTTCATGTACTAGTGACTGTATTTTGTTCTTTGGATATGTGTGGTATATTTATTCGTCGAACATAGCACCAATGCACTTTGCCCAATTACCTCCTACTAGAAGAGAATATATAAGGTAAAAAAAGAGAAACTTTGATACAAACTTTCTTCTGTTCTTTCATTATGTCGTTATAGCAATTATTAGAAGATTAGTGAAGAAAACTTCTCTATTATATCTTGGCAGTATTTTCTACATCTAAGTGAAAAGACAAGCTATTCAATATTTGCAGAAGTAGCTTGGTGGAAAACAAGCAAAAAAGAGGGGACAAACTTAAAAGTAAAATAATAAAAATGTTTCGATTCTATTTAGGTCGCATTAATTAGCTGCTAAATAGCCGTGGTTTAATTAGTAAGATTTGTATCGACACCTAAAGAACAAAAATTTGTATAAATGAAACAAGTCTTTGAATCTAGCTTTAAATGAATCTTCCGAATTTCGCATTAAGAATCTTCTTTTAATATGATTCTTTTATCGTTTAAAAGTGCCATAATTAGCACAGTTTTATCCTTGAGGGAAAATCATTAAAAGAACAAATATATTTGATGATATTGGGTAAAGAATCTTTTGATGATTTTCTAGATTTGTAAAACAGTTTTTAAAATTCGAAAGATTATTTCAAATCATAATCTTGCCAAAAAGTATTTGTTAATGACTTCCGAAGCATTTATTATTTTTTTTTACATTTTTCTCGATCTTAGGATAATAAATGCATAATATACATTAAATTCATTTCGTTGTTTTAAATTTTTTGGAAGGAAATATCATATTATTTCATTCTAGAAGATATTTCACACGTACTATATTTAATGAAACAAATGAGTCTGCTTTTTTTTACATATTATGTTTGCATACAGTTATTAAGATTTTTATATGCTTTATATCACAAGCATTAAATTTTTATTTTTCTTAATTAAATATAAAGTCTCTTTAACGAATTAAAAATACTTATACGAAAAGCATTTCTTACATTTTTTCTACCGCATGTATTAAAATTTCAAGGAATACTTATATTTTTCAAACTTTAATTTAATGTTTTTTTTAATTTAACCTTTTTCAAACTTTAATTAAACACTGTTAGGAAATATTTTAACTTTTCATACATATTTATACCGAAAAAACATTTAACATATTTCACATGTTTTTCAAATTTAAAGAAAATTCTTAAAAACTATTTATTTTTTTCTTTAGGGACACAGGGATAATAAAAGGTAATATAATTTATAAAAAGATTTATTTAAGAATCCTCAGTAGTTTTTATTCTCAATAGATGGCTATAAAATATTTTGATGGAAGTACTGTCAAACGTTTTTATAGCATGTTTTTTAAAGCTAGACTGTGAGCATGATATATATATATATATATACATGATACAATATTTTCTTCTACAAATATTGTGGATACCAAGTATAGGTCGAAAACTTTTATCATTATATCAGATTATCTACGCGATATTTCATTACATAGAAAATAAAGTTGATGTTTCAAAATAGCTTTGAATGAATGAAATCATTATGCATTGCTTATTAAGTGCCATCTGCTAATGCATTTAGTAATAATTATTCCATAACTGTTTCCATAAAAAACAGTTAAAATATTGCAGATTTTTCTTATATTTATGTAATAGTTTGATAAATGTTTGAGAAATAAATACACAATGAATGTTTTTTGTTAAATATGCTGCGTCGTTTTATACAAATTACCCACATTTATTTAACTTGAATATAATTTGAAATTTATAATGGGTACAAATGGAGCTGAAATGCAGCAATAAATTTCATAGGATAAAATCTAAAGAGGTGGAATTTCTGAATTTAGTAATAGATCCAGCGAAATAATTATTTCGAGTATATGCTAAATACAAAAACACTAGAAAGATACTAAGAACTTGTTACAGAATTGAGGAATTTAATATCAGTGAAAGAACAGAAACAGTACAAAATTATATAATATAAAAGAGATTTTAGAAATTTCTTTTACTGTCTTACCTCACTGAAGTAAATTTGCAAATGAATAAAAAAAAATTTTATTTTAAAAACATAACATAATTTTTTTTGTATTTACTATCACATATTTTTTGCAGAAACAATTGCAATAATAATTACATAAGCATGTTAAAGTTACATAAATGGAAATTATTTACATACAAATATACAAGATTAATATTTTTATAAGTATGTTAAACAAGTAAGCACATTTTTCAGTTCTTATTTATAAATATATCTCCCATATTTAATTCTTCGTAACAAGGCGTAAAGAAAGAAATAATGGACATTTAGATTAAAATAATTGAATAATAAATATATGATGGGAATGAAATGAATGGAAAACTTATTTTAAAGTATTATATAAGTTTTCTTGTACTTCTTTGGATAAATAGAAGTAGTATAAAAAATAAATATTTTTTAAAAAAGATTCTTTTAAAACTCCATCGAACTGCATCTAATATTTGAGTAAAACTGTGAGTCAAATGGTCCCTTTTGAACAAACGAAATTTTAAATGTTTCTAGATATCTTAATAGTTAGATAAAATTTAACAAACGTGTTAATTGAATATTTAATTAAAAAGAATGTTGTCAAATTAAAATTTTAAATAAACAGACTTAATTTTAATCAACTTATACTTCGAAATAAATAATCATCTAAGGGTTTTACCAAAAAAGATTCACTTTTACGTCAAGAGATTAATAAAGATCCTTTTTAATCATTAATAATTTTACAGTATTTTTGTACATTTTGTAAATAATGAGATGAACTTTAATACCAGTTTTTGTAATTGTAACATGGAACAAATAAATCTGATAATCTTTCTTATACAAATTTAACTATGCATAAAATATTTGGTTTAAGAATTTAAAATGTATCAAAAAGTTTGTTAAAAATTTACATATGTTCATTTGTATTATTCAAAACTTTTCTAATATTCTGTCACTATTTTAGTATAGAAATGAATCTTTCATAGCATTAACATCCATTCAAGCTGTTTTAAGGAATTTAAGTAGTTTTCAGAATAATATCTATTTTTGCACTTATTATAAATTTTGTATTTTGACTTTAATAAAATTAGAAGAGTGATCAAATACTCTGAAAATAAGTACTTTATTAAAGAAAATACATTTTAAATATGTACTTCCATATTAGCCTACTTTGTGATGAAATCTTTTTTTGATTATATACCTTTAATTATTGAACAAACAACAGTCTTTTTCGTATAATTATTCTACTTAACATCAAGAATATTTTAACATTTATGAAAAGAAAGAAATTCATTTTTTAAAAATCTTTTTAAGAACTACCGTTAGGTTATAGGAAATGAAAAATGATGAAATATTTAACAAAAGTACGTTAGAAATGAAAATGTTCCTCAAATTAGTAGAATTGAAATATTTCCCAGTTAAGTTAGCGTAGGCGGTATGAAGGTAAAAGTTTTTTTTATCCTTTATAAAGAATCATTTAGATTTCATTTAATGGAACTCAGAAACTAAAAAATATTTTTAAAAGTATTTAATTATGTATTGAAGAGGTAAGAAAATTTCTAACTCTCATTTGTAATTCAGAAGGAAATATTTAATGTTAACAATTCATTGATATGTATATAATAAATACTTTATTATTAATAATGAAAGTTTTAATATTAATAATTCATAAGTAACTATGATTTAAATATTTTATTATTATTAATGAAATGATTAATGCTAATCCACCATTAGTAGGTGTGATAAATATTTTCTCGTAAATAATTATTTTTAAGTCCCTTGAAAGAGAACAAATGAATGTTTATTTAAAGAAGGCTTTATTTTTCATATCTTTAAATCAAATAAATTAATTTTATTGTTAACGGGGGGAAATTATCATTCATGACATGTAATTTTTAAGAATTCTTAAGAATATCTTTGAAATATTATCACAACGTTGAAAGAAGCCTTAATGATAGGAATGCATAACTGATAGGTTTCGATTAACGTGTGCCAATTACTATCATTTCGAAAACTCTAAATGACGCTATTGGAAAAATTTATGTCTGGCTTATATTAACGCATAAAGTATGATACTGAGGTTACATATTTTAACTTAAAGGTATGCGCTCAGTCAGTGGCTTGGTCATAATATCCAATGGATATCTTTAGAGACTGAAACTTATTTATTGTGATGCCGAGAGAGAGAAGGAATGGGTGATATTACTACGGCTAGTCGATAAAAGTTTGATTTTGATAAAGCATTTTTTAATTCATGTTAAGTCAAAAACATTTTATTAATAAAAAATTATCATGCAATGCTGACATCTCTGTAGCCGATGAAGACAAAATTATTTATTTGAGATACATAATATTTATTATACTACATATAAATTGCTCATCTTTTTTAAATGTGCATTAAAATAACGAAATAAAACAAAAATAGCATTAAAGCACAAAATGGCGATTATTATTTAGTCATGCATATATAGTTAAAAGAACAGGTATTTAATTCTCCCTCAGTAAAATGACAGGCATGTCGTATATTAAAATATAACAATGAATGCGATATAAACTATGTGTATGAATATTTAACTTGAGTGCAGGATTAACCTTACCTCATTTATATTGTTTATTTTTTCGATATGTGTAATAAGAAGAATAAAATGAAAAAGAGCAGATAACATTAAAGAATAAAACATTAATGATTCCGTAACTCATGCTTATATAGCTCAGAGAACAGGTATATAATTCTCTCATAGTAAAAAGACAGGTATGCTGTACATAATATGGTGGCGAATGCGATATAAACGATATATATAAATACTTTTATCAAAAGAATCCTCTTACCTCATCTAAATTGTTTAGTTTTTCAAGATGTGCATTAAAAAGAACAAAATGGTAATGGTTCTGTTACTCCTAAAATATGGTTGAGAGAACAGGTACTTAATTCTGTCGTTGTAAGATGACAGGCATGTCATACATTTCAATGAGCAATGGAGACGATATAAACTCGAAGTATTTATAATCTTACCGCGAGCACAGAATTAATTCTATAAACAACATCTGAACGGAACATGCGAATAAATAACTCACTAAACTTAAATACATTTAAAACACATTCATCTGAAGAGATGTTTAAAATTAGTTATAAAATAAAATATTATGAGTCATATTTTCTTTGATACAGCAAACTATATGAATAAATAAAATTCGATAAACTCATTTTAAAAAGGATTTATATTCTTACAACTAAGGCTGAATTAAAAGCTATTTGAAGGTAAAATAAATTATACATCAATTACGCCTGTGGTTTTGTGCAGTTAAAGATATATTAGAATAAGAATTCTCTAAGTTGACAAAAAATACTAAATGAATAAACCATAAGAAATATTAGTAAAAACTAGGATTTTTATTGATTTAATCGTATCTAAATTATTATTTCTTTAAAACTGATTCATTTAAAGCATTTTATCTAGAAATTCACGATTCAAATGTTGAAAGTTGTATCGCACCTTTATTTTTAAATATTTGTAATTTCCAATGTAACGTATTATATATGAGTTATAGTCGACAGATTCTTCATTGAACGTAAATTACAATTTATCAGTCTTAAGATAATATTCATGTTTTGCAATGTTATTTTAAACATTATTTCTAGAAAAGTTATATAGTTACCCAAAGGGAACGAAAAGGAAAAAAAATCAAGGATCTGGATATACAGTATATACTTACAATTATTTGTTAAGAAAAGAATTAATCTGGTTAAAATTTCACGAAATATTGAAAATGGATTCAACTTGTTAAGAATATGTTTTTAAAACGTTTTTCTGAATTTCACTTGGTGTGTGTGTGTGTGTCATCAAATTTTCGATCGTTAATTTAACCAACTTCCCATCAAGCTAGAAATCTGAAACCTTGGGAATCGTTCTCACTAGCCTAACAATACGATATTTGGACATTTGCGACAAGTTTTAGCTAGTATTTTCTTCAATAATGCAGTTTATCCCAACCACTTGGCGCGATTTCAAAAATTGGCATCAAACTTGGCGATTTTTTTGTTTGGCTGAACGTTAAGTCCGTAAAACGGACCAGGGTAGCCACATTTGGCAAAATACTGCCAAATAATTCTTGTCGCCAAGAGTGATTGGGTTAAACTGCATTCCAACCATTTAATTTACCGAATTAATTAATTAATTTTAGTTACTTTTAACGTTTTTATGTATTTCACTTGGTTCGTGTTTCTGTGTGTGTGTGTCATCAAATTTTCTATCGTTAAATTAACCAACTTCCCATCAAGCTAGAGTTCTGAAATTTCGGGAACCGTTCTTACTTGCCTAACAATGCAATATTTAGATATTTGCGACCAGTTTTAACTAATATTTCAATAATCTTTCTTAATAAATTTTGCCACTATATAAAAACGTTGTTTTTAAAAACGTTGGTTTTTATCTCGAATTATTTTATTGAGGAGCTCTCTGTAAAAGATAACTGTTTTATTTAACTTGAGCGATATTTGTTTTGCACGTGTCGTTTAATCTCAATACTTATGAAAAAAATATAATTGTGGAGTTCTTAAAGGAAAATGTTGGCAAATAATTTGTTGTTGTTGTTGCTGCTGTCTTTAAGGGACATTGAGTATATGGAAAAAATATTCATGTTTAATAACGGCTTGGTGGCATTTGTTTCATAAACTCGTTTTTTTTTTTTTTTTTTTGAGGATAGTAAGCGTTTTCGCCCCCTACGAAATTAAAAGTCTATTGTATGTCACTCCAACGATCATTTTTGCCATTTTATTTAACAGCATTCTTTAACAATTTACAAAGACTTTTCGAATAAAATTAAAAAGTTAGTTGAAAAGTTATTGTTGGATTAATATTAATAACATATTTAATAGTTAAAATGTAAAGTACTTGTAGTGTGTAAAAAGGATGAGAGTCTTTTTTGACAAACTATAAATTTATTTTAACGACTGCCGGCAGCTATACAGTGCTGCGATCTCGTACACTAAAACTAACACACTAATGGCGTCTCCCGCCAAACCCAGTTCTTCATTCCAAAAACAAGGATGTTGCCAACACGCAACAGATAAAAACTGGGTTGATGGCGTGGGAATAGCACGTCATACATATAAACCAAAGACACCACAAAAGTACTAATGAAATAAAGACATTGAATACACACAAAAATACAAACAATAGATATTGAACACAAATAGGTCCAAACAAGTACATTATAAGTTTTGATGTACTAATAATAGCCTATGAGGTACAATTTTGGATCTACTTTATGGTTTCATCTCACAAAACTCTGAATTGTTTGACATCTATGGTGTTGAATTGCAAAGACAGATAAATTCTGCTATAAAAATGCATACTGTAAACAAAAAAGTTACTATCTAAGTCACATTACGTTATTCCAAGCCTGAAATAAGACTTTCAGTCTTAAATTTATAAAGGAATACTAAAATATTCTTCGTAAGAAAGATATTCTCAAGTACATGACAAAAATGTCGCAGCAAGTATATGGAAATCTGACAAATAACATAAAACTTTTTCCCCATATTATTAAAAATTGTTCATTAAGAATGACATTTATTAACATTTTAGCTTTATTTTCAGAAAGTAACATAAGAAATTCCGTCGAATTTCATTACACAATTGTTACAGTAAAAAATGTTGAAAGTTAATTTCTACAAAATAACAACATAAAGAATTTAGACAATTGATTTCAAATCAGAAATTTAAAAAAAGTATTTTCTCGTGTTAAAGTACTATTTGTTATAATACATAATATTACTTATTTAATTAAAATTGTATATTGATAATTTGATAATTTTTCAGTTCTATTGCTTACTTAAGAATGAATTCTTTAAAGTCAAAGAGATGCTTATTTTGCATCCTTAGTAACTGTTTTGGCGAGATGAATGATACTTCATACACAGTTTTCGTTTTTATTCGATGATTAATATCGTTTGTCAAAGTGTTTTACTTTTTGGAGTTTCTCCAATGGGAAAATTTATGCACAAAAAGCAGTTCTAAATGCAACAGGAAAAGCAACAGTTTATCCAGTAAAACAAATTTTAAACCATTCAATATTCCTTTCACGTATAGTCTGGTATATTCCCATTATTTACATTTTAATTCCCATTTTATGCACTTTTTTCACTCTACAATAGGGCTATTTTCTTAAAAATTTCTTAAATCTAATACGACATTGAAAGATTTATCAACTACTGATTCTAATTAAGAAGTTAAAAGAATCTCAGGAAAGCTTACTCAAACTGAATTTTATCTTATTTTTTTTTCTTACGTGCAATAACAAGACCTTAAAAATAAACTCTCTTGTTTGATTTAATGTGTTATTTTTAGTATTTAATTAATATTATTAGCAAATGACTTTTTAAACTTATGAACGTAGTTAGAATTAGGCGAATTATAATAGCAACTCCGAAGACTACATAAATCATATTTAGTTTGATTTAAAGTATTATTATTTTTTTGCATTAGTATATGCATCCATTTTAAGCTATATTATATTTAATGCTCTCTCATTTAGATTTTATTCAATAATGATGCTCATTTTCAAATATATTTCTTTCTATATTTCTTCGAGTGTAAATTGCATTTCCTATTAGATTACAGTTACAGTTACAGAACCTCCGAAGGATTTCGTATATTTCAGCCTTAATTGCATTTTATAATCGTTTTGACTAAAGGAGAACATCTCTAATTAAACATTGAAATATTTTTTATAATTCTATATTAAAAATATTTTTAAGAATTTATCCAAATCTAAAGAGGTATTTAATCATATATGAGGCACAATTATTCGTAGGAAAACAGGTACTTTCAAGAGTTTAATTAAAATTTTGAGATTGTATGACTTTGAAGTCATTTAAATATGAAAATGTTTAGAAATAAATATTTAAAGGAAAGAAATAATTTTTTGGTCCGTTCCCTTAAAATCAGCTTTTTGAAATAAATTCCTTATACTGTGAAGCATTGTGACATTATTTTGCTATGGTTAATGTAACTTAGTCAAAACAATTGTTGTTATTACAAAAAAATAAATATGTGATAAATAACTAAATAATCGTACTTCTTATTACATTTATATGTAATAAGTATTAAGTGTTTTAAATGATAAATGCAAGCGATATTGTTCATAAACTAAAACTTATATTGGTTAATAATAAAATTCGAATACAATTTATTTTTCAAAATCATTCAAAACTGAAAACTTATCGCAAATCAAATCAATATATTTGAATGAACTTTCGAAAAATTGTTACAGTTTCTGGTTTGACAAATAAATATATTCAAGACATGAGATTAGTAAGTGCACGAAAACAGGATCAGTATGATTAAATATAACTTACAATGTTTAAATAAATTTATCTTTTAAATTTTCCGAAAGAGCAATACTTCAAAGTCAGAATGGGAAAAGAAACGTAAATTTATCCGAGTGCAAAATTTTATATAATTTGACCTAATCATACTAATTATAAAGTAGACCAAAGTACTTTTAATAAGTTTACTAATTTGCTTCTATTACCAAATGTGTGAAATGATACTAATTTGTTTGAATAATTTTTTTCTTATTACATATTGCCGAAATAACTAAAAAGAAGATATAAATAATTTCGTTCCCATTATCCCATTGATAATGATGAGATCCAATTACTTTATTTCATAACTTCACTGATTATAAATGAAAAGCCCGATTACTTTACTCTTCACTTTATTTTCCAGACTCATCTCTTTTGACCAATAAATATTCTCTCCTTTTTCTGAAATTATCAAAACTTACGGAGTTATGTTTGATACATTTTTTTCTTACTCTTTTGAAACAATTAGACAGCCATCCCTTCCACCCGACAAATGCAATCATGATCTGATTAATTTTCTATTATTCTTTGCTTCTTTTCTTCAACAAAGAAAGGTAGATTCGGCGCAATTCCAATATACCGCCCAGACCTCGTGCCAGCACGCGTTGTGTAGATCACATGACGTGCGCAAACGCCATTCAGCGATGGCGAGCAATCAATGGATCTGAGCACAGTCTGAATCCTGGATGTGACAAGGGAGGAGGAGGGATACTCCATCCCAGCTGCATCCCACACTCTCTTATTGCTCTTAAAACATTTACACGGATCTGTATCCCTCCACTTTGCGTCCATGTTCCCACCACAGATGGATCTCACAACCCCAGTGATCCGTGAGATGCTCAGTCCCGGACTCCAAGACAACCACCGAGTGAATGTTATACTCATTATGGATCCCGCGAAGTGGGTGAAATCTTTCTGAATCCATAAAAAAGTTTTATATAAAGATCGAATCGAGATCGGTGCCAAAGCTACCAATCCGGCTCTTTTAATGTGATTTATTTATCGTTCATCTGTCAAATTATTTCCTACGCCAAAATTATTTTTATTGCTTCCAAGTTTAATTCCATATGCAAAACGAACAAGAAATTAATATAATTTAGACTGTTAGGTAATAACTTACCTTGAAAAATAGTTTGGTAGACTTTTAGCTTTAAAACTCTATCTGTAATGTGTTGTTGACGTCTAAACTTCAAGAAGAAAGAAGAACTATTTAGCTAACTAGATATTTAAATGTCATTATATAGCTCTGATGTGTATTACGCTTAAATTTCTACGTCTTTGCATGTGTACATATGTCGTAAATATTAAAGCTTCATGTCTTCTTCTAGATCTTAAATGTTTTAAAGTAGCTTAAACTCAACTTTTTGACTAATAGCTTCAATTTTAATTCGATGCGACGTTTATTATATGTCTGTTTATTTGATTGCCCCGTTACAAGATTATTATAGAGGACTACAGATTTTGAGAAAAGTATATGTAATTAGACGGTTACCAATTATTTAACAATATTTTTGAAGTTTTATTGAAAATTATACATATATTCAATCAAAGTGTTTCTAATTCTGTATTGAACATCAGTTTAATTCAAAGTCATTTTTTTACTGTTCCTGATGCGAGTTGTTTGAGAAACGGGTACTTTACTCATATTTTTCTCTTGAATATTTTTTATATAAATAACTATAATGGTCGAGATGGAGATAATCATTCACAATTCTTGTGCGTATTTGTCTGTGATTTAAAAAAAAAAGAAAATTTAAACTTTTACCACATCAACCGATTCATGTTTTTATCCAATTTACTCAAATCGAAAAAAGAAGAGAAAAATATGCATATACATATACATACATTTGTCGACTTATAACAGATTTTTGTGTACTGTTTTCTTCACTTTTGAATTTTCTGTAACCTGCACTTTTGATGTGTGTCTGCATTTAATGTTTTTATGCGATCAAAAAACAGTTCAAACCTAAACATAAGAATTAAAGCTCAAGTTAAGTCAACGAAAAATGATTTTCGTATCAAAATCTTCTGAAACGATTTTTCTATTTTGCTTAAAAATAAATTTAGAGACAGTATAAAAGGAAGAAATACTTATTTCAGATTGTTCCAAACTATAAGATTATATAGTTCCGTATATGTCCTTATGTAAACTAAAGAAATTTTTAAAGAAATATATATACAAATACTCTATAATAATCTGATATTTATAGTTATATTATTATACAAAAATCTGATTGTCACTTATATAAGCAGCAGAAAAATCTATCGAACATTATTTTATGAAATAATGATGGCTTAAGTTTCAGATAATTTAATCAGCTAAAAATTGAATGAAAATGTTACGCAATCGTCTTATTAACTAATCCTGTTTCCTTTGAATTTTTATCTGACTTGAATCATAAGAAGAATGTATGATGTACCTATACAAAGAATGATACAAGTATTTTATCTCGAAAAATTCTTTCGGTATTCTAGTCTTTGAGAATAAATTGAACAACACGTTATTGAAAAATATGCGTTATACTCTCTTAATGACATATACTATGAGTAATAAGTTTCAAAGACAAATACTGTCTACTTTTGATCTGAACTTGAATTAACTCATGAATGAAATTTCTCAGAAGAATTGTTAGGTACTTGGAACTAGCAGTCAAACTTGACTGTAGGAACTATATTTATTATATTAGATACAGAACATTGTTCCACTTAGATGTGTATCCAGCCATGTAGCTTCGATATATTGTCCATAACTGGCTATTTCTAAGTAGACTGTTAGACGTCTTTACAATGACTATTGAAAGAGTTTTTGACACTTAATTCTAGTGCGATTTGTGCTCAGCACTTAAATAGTCAAACTGGATACATCAAGCTCTCGTTATTTCCGGGCGGATGATTGTTACAGGGAGGACCCAGATGATGTCTACAGAGTGGTTAGAAGGCGATTTAAAGAATGGAAACAATTTGTTTTGCAACATATTCAACACAAGCAACAGCATTCAGCCACAGATACTGTAAGTATATCTATTCGTAATCATGTTAATATTTAGAAAATTTCTAAAGGGCTTAAAAGTCTTCAACAATTAAGGGATGAATCAGCACTGGAATTGTGCTTTTATTATGAAATTTAACTGTACATTTAGTTTCGTTACAACGCAAGCTTTTGCTACGCTTACGGATTATTTTACTTATTTTGAATTGTTGATATTGTAGGTTTCATGACACCGTTTAAATCATTTCCAGCTTTAGAAACACTTTTTAAGAAATTTATTCGGGTGATAAAGTGTTAAACGGTACTTTATGTTCTCTTTTCATATATATATTCCTTAATTTTAAATAGTAAATATTAATCTCCCCTGGATACAGCTAAGCATGAGAATAAATGTGTTTTGACGTTTTAAAACCCTTTTTGTATAGTTGTTTGATTTAACATTTAAAAACTAGCATGTACTGTACATATATGGAAGCCATTATTGAAGTTGGACATGTATCTACGATATATTGCAGTTGCAGTATCTTCAGCATATCATATATCATATATATTTTCATATATCAGCATAACAGGTATATTTAACAACATTGAATTTATAATCAACTACATTAGATCAATCTCATATTGTGAAACGGGAGACACGTATTGACGTCTTACGAAGCCATATATCAAACTCAGACTGCGCCATATCGAAGCCTTAGACAAGGAGGAAATAACGCAATACTTAAAGTATCTTTTAATTCAGAATTTATCTCCTGTGCTTGCATCAAATAATCGAAAATCTATTTATTTTATTATTGATTAAATCCAGGTGCTTAAGGTGGGAAACAACTACACATATGATATGCTTTTAATTTAAAATTTAATAATCAATAGCCGTGTTAGTATTTTTATACTATGTAAGTAATTTAACAGGCCCTATTTATAATTTATTTGTTACCCTATACAAATTATGGTTCAAATATTTTTTTAAAAATGTATTAATGTTTCTTCATATTTTAAATAATTTCATTCGAAAGTTTGTTAAAAGAAATTTTTCTTTATTTAATGATGAAACAATTAGAATTATTTTCAGTAAAAAATTGATAAAAGAAATCGAAGTCGCATATTTAAGTTACTCTTTTTTTGTGAAGAGAACAAGTCTCAAATACTACTGCTAAAAGCTCGATTATTTGTTTATAATGTGCAGTACCTAGATCCAGGTATCTTTTAAAATTTCAGTCGTACATTTTATAAATATTTTTGTGCTCATTGTTAAAATTTTGTTGGTATCAAATTTATTTTCTTTTTCATAATTTAATTATTTGAACTATTGTATTTTCAACTTTTGTACCCTTAGCGTTATTTTGCTATTCTTATATTAATTTTTAAGGTATATTTTAGCGAGTGTATTTAAAAGTCGTAAAAATACAAACCACTGATTGAAGTTAACTAGAGTATGTAGAAAGGGGAAAGATTATTATTAATAGATTATAAATTTTCTGATAGTTGTTATAGAAATATATATGTAAACATTTGTAAATAACGAGGCTTCTTGAGAAAGGGATACATAAGTGTACAGAGTGTGCAATCTTTAAAAAAATGAGAAAATTCATTTAAATTTCGTACGACTTTGAAAAATATTTTGAAGTAAAATGAGAGCTATTCAAAGAAAAATTGTTCGAATCAAAATTTAAAAAAAGATAGTAATAACAATTAAATCAGTTAAGAGAAAAAGAAATTAATAAATATTAATATTTGTTTTTCCTTTTAGTAGATATACGCCAATATTTTTTATCTTGCCAATAAGTATTTAATAACCTCGTAAATGTATCAACACGTCTCTGAAATATGTAATCTTGGGATATGAAGGTAGAGAGATGCTGTAGTTGAAACAACATTCTGCCAATCGTATATTACTAAACGATGACTACGCAATGTTTGTTTGTGGAAAGCAATTAAATGGAAAGAAGAAACGTGTGCAATTGCTCGTGTTAAGACGTGAAGATCTCTAGTTTCCCAGCATGCATCTCTTTTTCCGTCATATAAATCCTTCCACAGACCTTTTCTATCTGTAATATGTTGCCACGCCGTTAAAATGGTTATTCTTGCTTCTAAAACTCGTGCCCGATTAAACCCCCTCTGTTTTCGTATTAGAATAAAAAAAAAGACCTATTGTTCTCTAGAGAATATTTTATTGAGATTTTATCACAATTTTCACGTTTATTTAGAAGCAAAATAAATACACTTTTAAAGATGTTTTCTATTATTTTATCTGTTAAAGCTTTTCTATTGATTAATTGTTCATTATTATTTATATTTGTTAGTTATTACTATTTAATTTTTTAAAAACCTCAGAATTTATTTCAAACTACTCAGTGCAAATTTTTATTCCTTGTTTTAATGACGTTTTCCTAAAATTTTTGTTTCAAGCTTACGTTCCATTAATTTTTTTTATTTAAGTAGCAAAAATCATATTAATGATGAAATTATTCATCGTTAGAATAGAATTTAAATTACGGAAGCATGATAATTTTAAAACATACTAGGAAAATTTTTTATAAAAACAATTTTTATGTTTTTAATACTTTTTTTTCATTGACAGAAAGATTTATTATGAAAGTATTGATTGAATTCCTTATAAAATATAGATGAGAAAACTCAGAAACCATAGGAAAAATATAACTAATGGAGCTTAAAAATTACTCTGTTTTAAGCATTTATGTTGAATTAAAAAGTATCTGTGAAAACACTCAAAAGGAATTTCAGAACTTCTTCTATTCTTAAATGAAGAAACTTTTAAAGAGTAATATGAATCATGAATTTCTATATATGTATTTATACCAAATTTTAGAAATAGAAGTATAAATGAGATATTGGTTTATACTTTGAAATGCATAAAAAAATTAAGACATACGTGTATTGCTTTCAGTGTCAATAATTAATAAATTATTTAAATAAAATGACATCTCTTTCTAATAACATAAATTAATTTTTAAAAATAATTTCTTAAATCTTCTTTAACAATTTTAAAATCTGACTTTTTAAAATTTGATTTTGTAATAAAAAAA
>BMAW01063573.1:213075-224604 GCA_019974015.1 Nephila pilipes | reverse complement strand
TGTGTGTGTGTGTGTGTGTGTGTGTGTGTGTGTGTGTGTGTGTGTGTACTGGTGTCTAAATATGAAGCGTAATTGATAATTATGTAAATAATGAAGGAAGTTTAAGAGAAAATCGGAATGACATGAAACGTGATACGCGAGTTTAAAACAGTTATTAAATAAGAAACGAAAGCAAAAGAACAATAATAATAACTTTTATTATCTAAAATAAATAATTTGTAAAGAAAGCTGGGCATAAGAAAAGTTCACACTTTCGTGAAAAACAAATGAAATAATAAGGAGATACTACTATTAAATAAGGTGTGAGGTCACCTCTGACAGCTGGGCCTGCTACATAACAATTTCGCGTACTTGTTATGAAACTGTGGGCTCCAAGTGTTCCATACGTCACATAGAGCTCTTTTCAGTTCTGTAAAGGAACTTGATGGTTGCGTATGGGAATCAAGTTGTCTCCTGAAGATATCTCTCACATGCTCTCTAGGATCCCGTTCTATTGAGTGAGTATGCCGTGGCATGAGTTAAATATTTTCTGCAAGGTGCGTTATCATCCATAAAAGCGAAGTCAGAACCAACAGCACCTCGAAATATGCGTACATAAGGTTGATGATATTCATATCTCTGTAACATTTAGCAATCACAGATCCCGTCTCAAAGAATGGAGGTTTGTTCAACCGTCCAGCGGGATGCCTGATCACACCATGACTGTTTTTAATGGAGAACTATGTCTTTCTGACATGTTTCTCTGGTGAAAACAAAATCCACTTTCCCGCTATGTTATTGGCTGATGAGAATCGGTGTTCAAGCTAATGCCAGATCCGTCACTGAACACCACATTGGTTAACTGCCCCAGATTATACGAGCGCGTTTATGTATAGGTGTGAGGGGAAAGCAAAGTGTTGCTCATCTGTCATAGAAATCAGCGTGACTGATTCTGAAAACTCGTACTTCTTTGGAGGATGGGAGAGCTGAACAAAGTCTCTGGTATAATTGTCTCTCTGACGATGCGAAGTTACTATCAGATATTGGTCTTGGGGAATGGCTGAACCCCCTACCCAACCTAGTACTGGTTATTGGCTTATATTTTCTGCACTTTCAAACTTCTGTCACAGTCTTGAGATCACACACTGAGTCATATTAAAAATTCGAAACACTTCGGTTTGTGATCGTCCAGATTTGGGCATTCCAATGATTCTTGCTTTCGCAAACATGTACAGTTGGAGTCTTGTGTCTTCATTCATCCTGCTTAATAATTAACAATGTTTCATTGCACATAAATTGCCCGAAACCTTTATTATTAAATGAGTCATTTTACCCGCGTTCAGACGTGCAGGGTTTTTGTGCCTGGGGACTTCTAATGAAATGTTTTGCGTAAAGAAACGGTTTCACCTTCAACAGTTGATTCACCACAAAGTATTACGAGCATCTTAATCAATATTTACTTATATATATATATATATATATTCATTTTACGAATTATGCTTAACTTTTGGATACCTGTGTATGATGCCTAATATGATTTTATTCAGAGTCTCTATTTAAATTATCCTGTGAAGTAGAGAAAAAAAATGAGATTTTAGATAGTAAATTAAGAAATATTTAAGGTTTGAATTTTAAATAATTAAAGGAAGATATAAATTATATCTAGATTTCAATTTATTGTATTATATCTTTGAAATATAAAGTTTTTTGAAAAGTTGAAGATAAAGGGGAGAATATTATGAATTGTGATACTTTTTTACTATCGCAGACTATCTATTTTACAGTATGAGCTATATTTGAAAAAAAAAAAAGAAAAGAAAAAGATTTAAAGAGAGAGATGTTAAAATCAAATATCTGTGATGTAATATTAGTAAAAAAAATTAGTATTTGTGGAGTAAATATTTGATCACACAAAAAAAAAACCTAATCTCGCTAATTATCTCTCTGAATATACTTTCTTCTGAGAGAAAAATGAAAAGAGATAATAAAAGAGTGTAAAAATGTAAGAGAAAGAATGATCTGAGAGTTTCAAACTTCAAAAGGGAATTTTTTTATCCCAGTATTGAAAATGGTAATATTTTTACTGCCTCTGGACATTATTTCCAGTTTTAGTTTACTTTTTATACTGTTGAAATTCTGTAAAAGGAAATTAACTACTTTTCGCTGCAATATTTTTTTCTAGACTTATTATAATTTATAAGTCTAGAAAAATTTAATAATAAACTTTTCTAGAAAAAAAGGGGATAGGGGAGCTAAACTTATAATTTATAAGTATAGTTCCCTTTAGTGATGTATATATAGATATTCACTTCCACAGATGTCATTATCACACACTTGAAGATCTTATAGATGATTAAATGATTTCACACAGGTTTGTGTGAATAATTGGACTTCGCAAAGCAGGCTTGTCATGTCGAATAATAATTCACCCACTTCTGCCTTACAGGTATGATCATATTCAAGTTCTGAATGCAACAGTTTGGGAAATATAAACATATGAAAGGTATTTATTATAGAAAAGAAGGCTATAGTAGATTTTATGAATGCGAGAGTAGATTATATAATAGCACCACTGGCTCAAAGCCTTCCAACGTTTAGTCTTCAAACAACATTCTAAAGTTTCATCTAAAACATTTATAGTATCATCAGCCCGTATCAGGGCATTTAGTTGATATAAGGTTATGTTCGCATTACTTTTTAATATGTATGACTTTAATCCTTAATATCAGCAAAACTATGTGGAATAGTATCATATTCTGTATCATGGTACTGACATCACATAACGTTTCAAGACTTATTATACGTTTTCAATCTTGAATAGATGATTATTACATTCCTTTTGGGAAGAAACTGAACCAGTACTTCTCAATATACTTTGCTTTGCATAGAGAGATACAGTCCCATTGCCCTAGGTTTAATAATATAGGCTTTTATCTTCTATTGTCACTCCCAGTACTCATGTGCTCAACTTTTAAAATTTAACATTATATTTATAACATCCATAGTTATTTGTGTTATTTTTCAAGGCTAGTCATCCAGGGAAACTTTTCAACATGACATGATTAGATTCTATTTATAATTCTCTAACTACCATTATGTTGTTCAAACACTTCCTCGGCCAACAAGATTTCTAAATCTTTCACCAATAAAGTATTTATATTACTCAACTTGATCAGAACAATTATAGGTTTCATGTCCCATATATATGATTTACATACTTTAGATAACCTCTGTGACTTTCTAACTGTTACTTGGTCGCTTCACCTTTCACCAATTCAAAAAACATTATAAAATGTAAAAGTGGTAAAGAAATAATTATCTGGAAAAAATTTCTCGATATACGAGTAAAATAGAATTGTCTACCGCCTTTATTACTTTATTTACACAAGTATGCAACGCATCCAGGTCAGATTTCACCAATTACAATTAGTAAACTTCATTGAAAAATTGCTAGATAGTAATAGATTTTATTGCCTTGAAATTATAATCATCTATCATAAAAGATTTATGTGTTTTACGCGTATTTAATTTCGTAGAAGACAGGCGAATTTTTTTCGTGATGTTTTTTTTCTCTCCCAAAAAATGTATTTGTATTTACTCTAGTTTTCTGAAATGAATTGAAATGGTTTTAACTTACTAGAGAAGTACTATAGTATTGGTTGTAAATTTAAATTTTCCATTATAAGTATCAGAAAATGCAAATTGTACTTTAAATGAAAATCGGAAATAAAAGGAAGATGACTTCAAGGTATAAAAATCCATTTCCTGAAATTTTATAGACATTTTTAAGTCGTGATATTCTTCAAATGGGACACTCAGAAAGAAATCTATTCCTGTAGCTTTTGAAATCATCAAATGGGGAAAGAAATAAAAAATATTGTTCACATAAAATCAATAATAAAATATCAGTTATCGTCTATTTCCGCTTTTGGCTATACGTATTTTTTAGTTTAGCATCGTGAAATATTCTGATAAGGACACTTTTTACTATTTTTAGGTGAAAATGATTGACCAGAAAAGACGGAGAGTTTGGTTCTTTTGACGGGATTTCGCAAATTTGAAGAGACGAGAAAATGAAATAGAATGTTAAGCATAAAAGATTTTTCCCGATAACAAAATTATTGGCAAATAACTTATGGTCCCTATATCGCGTATATTTCTTTTCCATTTCGAGGTTCAAGAAAATAATGCATATTCGTAAGTGATTGAGCAGCAAATCATTTCTTTCAAGGTATTGATGAATAATGTTTTTGAAAGTAAAATAAAGAAGAGGTTTAGCATGATTTTCAAAAAAAATAACTAATTTTTTCAACACTTAATCAAACTAAACATGACGTTGAACAAACATGCAATAATTCTTTCATTTTACTAACCGAATTCGCCAATTATGAATAATGAAAGAATTTTGTTACTCAATATTTATTTTTATGTAAAATCTAATCATTCATACCAAATTTTAATCAAGCATATAAAGTAAACTCGTCGATAATTTTATGTCAAAAGGAGCACAATTGAAAATACTTTTTCATCTTTGATAAAACTAGTAGAGTTTATTATAGAATTATCTCATATAAATTTAATTTCCATATTCATTCCATTAAATACGATAAAGCATGGTCGGGAAGAGAAAATTGAGTTTTTAATTTCAAGTATTCGTCTTTAATATCATTTTCTTATCAAATAAAATAAAACTTTGTCTCTGTACTAAAAATGTTTATTGTTCAAATTAGAGTTGACAGCTAAGATAAGTATAAATATGTACAAAATTCAAATTAACTCTTAAGTTTTAATTTAAAAATCAAGTTAATCACAAATTGTCTCAAACTTTAATATACAAATTCTGTATTTAATTTATTCTAAAACACTACATCAAATTGAAATGTACTTCAGACTTTTTGATTTTTTTCAATTCTTAAAAAAAATTTCTGAGCAGTTTTGAATTAGGGACGTGACGAATGGCTCTACACACAAATACTTTGAATCAGAGAAAAAACTACACCACGAATATCTGGCATACATTCCTTTACAACTTAATGTCTATATGTATTTAAAATGTATTTTTATGAACCATGTTTTTTTACTCGGCATTAGTTACTATATTATGTTATCTAAAGGAGCCAAAACTATTGTATAATGTTTTGAGAAAACCTACACAAATATCACAAAATAATACTAAATAACTACAAATAAATTTATAAAATCAAATTCTATTAACATTGGTTATTCATGAGATTTTCTAAGCATTTATATTTTTCTGCCTTAATTTGTTCACAAAAGTATTGTATAAATTGGTTTAATTTTGAACGCAGCCAAGATCACCTCAGTACCCCAACTTCGTACATTTAAGCTCTTGCGAGAATCCGAGCATTGATCCAGAGAATTATTGGTCGTTGTTATGGTAACGTAGATGAAGCAGAAACTGCATTGTTAGTAGTGTTTCGAATAATCCTTTCTCAAAGAGAATACTTTATAACTGAAAATATTTTTCGAAATTTATTTGAATGTAAAGTAAATGAGACAATATACATCTAGAAAATGCCTTTAGCATGTATATTGAAGCTATTTAAATGTTGAAAAAAAGTTATAAGGTGATTCATAACTATTCTTAAAAATTTCTGAGGAAAAATATAATTGAAATTATTTTGTCATATTCCTGAGCAATTATTTGTTTTCAACTTAAAATGAATTTAGTACTATTCTCTAGTTAATCTAGTTAAAAGCTGCATTGTTATATGGTTTTTCTTAAATGTTTAAAAAAAATTTTATTAAATGTCTTTCGTATGATAGTTGAAGCAAAAATATATAATTGAATAGTTTCTATATTAAAAAGAATAAAGGATGAAACACTGGTATATTAATATAAAGATATTTGTATTCATATTAATATGATATATTTAAATTTAAAATTATTATTTTAAGCTCATACTTTTCGACAAATAATTCAGTCAATAAAATACTCTGTCTGATAATAAACTATTTTTATAGTAACGCAATACCATTACATGTCCACAAAATGATACGATGCTTCACAATTTCAAAAATCTGTAATGAATTTCTAGCAATTTATCTATTTGGTATTGTATTAATATTATAAACAGTAGAACCGTTTAACGTTTTGAGATAAGCAGTTTAAATTCTCATTTCATTAATAATGTTCATAAGATAAAACATTAAAATGATTAGAAAATTACCCACATTTGTTTTCTCATAAATAAATAGCAGCACGTGTCAAGGTTAAGAAGGTCATGTATTGTACCTAGCTCAAAAGCTTTCGTGATTTGTTAATATCTTGTTTCGCCCTGAGGAGAAAGAAAATATTTATCGAATTTCGGCTAATCCTAGATCATTATGGCATGATGCCTGAGAAACATTTCTCGGAAGCAGTGATGCTATTGAAGTATCAATTTTTTTTATTAGTAAGCACACACTAAAAACAATTTTAAGGGGTTATCAACAAAATGTCAGATTACAAAATATGACTGATGCAAGGCATCAAAAAAGTTTATAGTAACTTGTCTAGTTAATAGTTGAAAAGTTTTCAAGGTGATATGTCCTGTTTTAATTTGTTTTTGAATAAATGTCTTTATAATCTACAATTTTTACACAGGTACTGACTTACAACATTCAGGTCCTGGATAGTTGGGAAGATTCAACTGTATAGCATTGTTCATTGAACATTGGGGACTTCAATGCCCGCCAATTATAACATTAGAGGAAACGTCAGAGTTAAAATAATCAAAAGGACATTGAATTATAACTAGCAATTCAAAGCCAGTATGTGTATTTAGGCGAATAGGATTCATAATTAAATAAAACACAGATTTTGTTGACAAATCACAAGCGTGCATTAGTTTTTGCTTGTACAGAGGGAAAGTCAATACGAATGTTATCACAAAAATACTTAATAGCTAGATGTCCTTGAGAACAGTATTAGAACCCATTATTCATGTAATACAATTAACTGAAAGTACAATTAACTGAAAGAAGTTAGTTAATTGAGAATTTCTATCTCATTGTTTGATACCCAATGTATTCTATGCTTCAGATTTCCTCTTTAACTAGGACGAAAAATCTTTTCCTGGTGTAAAGAAGTTTACTGAGTATCTGAAAGAAATCATGAGGAATCTTTGATGTTCACATAATTTCTAAATTGAGCTTCAATAAAACATTCAGAATTCGAGTTAGAGAACCAATTACAAAGAATTTTTTCTTACAAGCAAGTCTTAGGAACTAAAATACCTTTTGTCACAATCAGGATTTTAACGTGACAACAATAGTTTATCAGTATTTAGTTTTACACAATGTCAGAAAGGATTGAAGATTCTCTGAACCTGTTTTATTCTATGTTAGTCAAATGTGTTAACGATAGAATGTTTTATATTAAAGTATACAAATGTAAATATACTACTACTTTCTTAATAATTCTAAATTGATTTAAATTGCGTTCAACATGTTTAACTCTGCACCAAGCAATTATTTCTGTTATTTAATTTCCTCTTTCATTTAAACTGCACTGCTTAATTTTTCTCGTTTTTTTCATCAAAACCTTTTGAAAAAAATACACACTATGCATTAATATATACCAACTACCAAAATTTTCAAACTGGAACGCTTATGTTAGCTTCATATACTTTACGACATAATAATTGCTTCCCCTGGTTGCTTGATTGAAAACCGATTCAATGATCATTATTAAAATATTTTAAGAAATCTTAATAAAGTGATTATAAAACTAAATAAAGATGTTTAAAATAACTCAAGGGCTATTACAAAAATATGTTTTATAATAATAATTTACCACTAATACAACATTTGATCATAAGTATACAGACTTAAAAGGAGTCATTGTAAAATATAATATTAGATAGAATCCCATCTGTCAAATAGTCTTAAGTATTTTTTCAAGAACAAATTTCGTCCGAATATCTAGTGGAGCAGTATCATTTAAATAATAGATTACATTATATTTAAAATCAAACGATTCCTTTAAAATACAACAAAATTATTAGAACTTTCTTTAAACTAAGAATAGCTTAATTTTCTCTATTATTTCAAATAATTTAAACAACGAAAGGTCGCATCTTCCATTACATTCGTTTTAGTACCCTGAAGATAAAAATTCTATGAATTTATGTTGCGCATTTCTTTTGTGATTAATCATATTACTTTGATTAAATTAAAAACAAATACCTCGAGTTGTATTTCGTTTCACTTGCTTTCTAACCCCATTTTTTTTACTTCCTAATCGACTTTACTTAAATACATAAAGTGATTATCTATTATTCGCCAAAGCTGGTTGATAATCTTTTTAATTCAACAAGCTGGCAAATTTTAATGAAAATTCATCAATTACTTAAAATCTTTTTGCTACTAATTTCTTTTTAAATTTAAGGGTATTATAGAAAATTCAAAGCTTTTACAATTGATATATTTTCTTTTCGAAAGAATTCCTCATTCAGATCCTATTCAATGCTTATTTTAAAACCTTATTTTTCTATTTTTGTCTGAATGTTTAGTTGCAGATTTATAGTAATTAGAAATATACCCTTGAGAAACTGTAATGGTGCTTTATATTAATTCATCTTACAGGACTAAATATTTTTAAATGTATGCTTAACTGTGGGTCAAGTACTCTATTTTACTTAAATAATATTATTTATTATTAAATACTGTTTTAATTCTGTTAATTTTACAAATCAATTACATTAATCTTTGTGGAATATTTGAGAAGAAATTATATAAATACATGAAATAAATGTTCCTAAAAATAACTTAAGAACTGAAAATTAACTTAATTGATAGAATTCACAAAATTTAAAGTAATGAAAAACTGTTTTATTTAATGACGTAGATGGAAATCCTTGCTTCACTTATAAAAGAAGTCCCAAAGCTAAGTATTCCAAGATTACTTACTGTTGCATTAATTTTCTGGAACTCTTGTACCTTAGAGGTATTTTAAACCTTATTTAGAATTCGTAGTTGAGAGTAATTTAAACGGAAGAACCCAAAAGTTATTTAAATTAAACAGCGTTTAAAGATATGAAGCCCATTCATTATTTTTCAATTTGCCTTCATTATTTAAAATATGTTTAAGTATCGAATAAGCTAGATCTTTAAATGCGATTATTTTAATGGTTTCAATACAAATATATATTCTTTCTTACAGATAATTTTGTTCTGCCTCTAGCAATCTCAAGGGGTTACCAAAAATTATTTTAATAAAAGTGATAAATAAATAAAATGAACGGTTCTTATCGTAAATTCGATGACAAAATTTCAAAAAAAAGGAAAGAAAGAAAGAAATTATATTCTATTGCACCTAAGCTATTGCATTCTATTTTGAGCTATTCGCCATTTTTTCTTCAAAAGCCATGGGGACATTTTGTTATTTGAAATGTATAGAATTATAACTCCTTTCCAACTAAATGTAAATGTATACGTGATTAGACGAATACATTGAAGATAAGAAGTGGAAAGAATTGAATTAGGGATAGTGATAGATGAGTGAAATAGAACTGAAAAAAAAAAATAAGAAAGGCGACAGATGATAACGAGTACCATAAAACTAGATGTTTGTAAGTTAATTGGAGTGAATTATTGTGATTTATTTGTTTATAGTAAAATTAATCAAAAGTGGCTCTTGGTTAGAGCAATTTGGAGTCAAACTCGCTTTTTTCAAGGTGTGTGTCAATCGGTTCGTGTGAATTGGAACTGAGACTTTTTTTTTTTTGTTTAATTATGAGATAGGATTGGGGCGGTTCAAGAGTGATGAGAGAGAAAGCAACTTTTCATGTTCTGTGAAGATAGTTAACAAGATGTATTTTCCTTTCCTTTACTTCTCTTCAATTGGATTTGTGACTTTATTGCCTATTTAATTGAACTTTATGATGTCCGTAGAGTTGAATAAAGAAGGTTGGTCGTACACAATGTTTGTAAATTTTCCGACTTTTTTCATTTCTGGTAATTCGATAAAATTTTCAAACAAATCCGGTGTACCAATAAATTATCGAGAATTACAGAAACCGTGAATATAAGATAAAAATTCATCACAATAAGGCATTTTTTTTTAAAAAAAAAAATTCTTGTGTACTATAAAAATAGTATATGAAAATAAATTGCATTCAAATCATAAATAATGTAAATAAAATTGAATAATTTTGAAAAAAAAAATCTTAGTAATACTTAAACATAAATAGTTTTTTTTCACATTGAAGACAATTATAAAATATCTAATTAAATAAGTTGTCTATTTGCCAGTACATTTTGAAATATACGTTAGCAGGAAACGTAACAATCAGCTTTTTGGTACATAATTCTGATCAAATTTTTGTACAAAAATAATACCAGCGAATGAAAGTCTTTTTCATATTCCTCACTTATTGGTGTAATAATGTTTAAAAAATTGTACAATATTTGAATATATTTTCCACTTACACCTTCCTGTTGAAAATACCACAATGTATGTTTTATGACTTTATTAACATATAATATATTATGTGCCACTGGTGGATTATCCTGCCGTATTTCTGTATTTGTTTTGATCAATAAGATAAATTTTAATTTATTTAATTGTTACTAGAACTCAGATTATGCTACCTTTAACTCCCATTATATCTTCAGTCTAAATCTTAATTCACCCGATGTATAGCTGCAATGAATAATTGTAATGTGTGTTTGTTCATGCGCTATGTCATTCTACTATTATTAAGTACTGAAATCAAACAAACAAATATAGTAGAGTTACATACAAACATAATATAGTAGAGTTGTACATACAAACAGTAGAGTTGTACATACAAACAAATATAGTAGAATTACATACAAACATAATATAGTAGAGTTGTACATACAAACAAATATAGTAGAGTTGAGTGCATAAATTAATTGCGGTAAAATAATGCAGAGTTACCGGTAGTCGTTTGAGGCGAAAATCGCACTTTACCGGTAAAAAGTATGATAACGAATATAAAACGGTAAGGAGGTTTACCGGTATTCAACGCTAATTGCTCCAGGCACTAATAAATTGGCAGAATTTAATAAGATCAAATATATTATTATTTGAAATGATAACTGAGTGTATCTAAAAGGTAAAAATTATTCTTAATATTTACAAAAATTGTATAAAAGTATTTTTTAATTTGTGTAAGGCACACAGAATATTAGCAATTACCATATATTATAAAATAAGGCAAAATATGCATTAAAATTTTGCTATGTATTTACGCAGGTGTAGTGATCATTAAAATAAAATTCGCTTTACTCGACGTCTGTTATAAATTGCTTATAGTACGATCAGAATTTATTATACGAAAGTTTTTAAACCTTTGTAAACAACATAAATTTTATTTTAGAAAAGAATGGATACAGATTTTGTTTCTGGGGAAGAGGGATGTGAATAAGAGATAAAATGGAAAAGAAAGGACTTCTAACGATAAAATCTTCTCAACAGATTTGTATAAGATAATAATGCGCACTGATGTTTACGTTTTTAGAAAGTCTGCAACTTAAGCTTATTAAAAAATCAAATTAAAACACACACACACACACACA
>BMAW01063573.1:147886-213065 GCA_019974015.1 Nephila pilipes | reverse complement strand
ATATATATATATATATATATATATATATATATATATATTTCGTTCATTTGAATTTTAATTATATATGTTTATATTTTGTAGAAATATAATATACAATGCACACTGAAAATAAGAATTTATTAATCATTTAATATATTTGATAGAGAGTTGCTTAAATATCTTATAAACTGAATGGACGAATGAACTTTCTGAACTTAAAAGATTTTGTTTAATATGTTTATGTACGATAACAGCTCATTAAGTCGAATCAACTGGGACCTGAGCCAGTCCTTGATATCAAAATTATAGACTAACCGGAGAAAGGGGGAAATAAAATAAAATGAAACATATCTACCAAAAGTCATGTTTACATTGAACAAACCGAGTGTGAATCTTATTTACAAAAGAAAAAAAACATATATTTAATGAACAACAGTTTTGTGCTTAAAATTATTTTATTCTATTTCAAACTACGTAGAATAGTATATAAATGTCACTGGTAATAAGATATTTAACTAAGGTTTTGTTGATTTTGCATAGTAAATTTGTAAGGTTTCCCCCTCCATTATAATTTCATATATATATATATGTGTGTGTGTGTGTGTGTGTGTGTGTGTAAGGGAGTTGTACAATACCTTTTAAATAAACACACGTCTTTTAAACTAATAAGACTTAGTTAATCAAACTTAAATATACAATTATTATTTGCAAAGCGGATATTCATACATTCTAAAGCATAGCAAATTCACTTTGTTTCCACTGTTGATTTAAGTATTAATTTTTTTCCCCTTTGAATCTCAATCATTTTATACAGTTTATTCAAAACATTTCCTGAATTATTAATTAGAGAGATCCAGCAACGCCATTTTTAAGGCAATATTTTGGAAACATGTCCAAAATATTGGATTACTTAGAAACCATTAATTTTATTGGGACAATTAGTATTTTTTTGTTCATATTCATTGCAATTAAAACATGAAATAGCATTTTTTTGCTAGCTTTTGACTCATTAAATCCGAGGTTAATATAATTTTTCTGGATTGTACTGAATGGTTTAAAAGATATTGGTAATTAAAATGATTCCTTCAATTCAATTCGCAGTATTTTATAAGTAAACAATTGAAAAAAGTCTTATATTACCCAGTTGTAAAGTAGGAAACTGCAGTGTAACTCTTAAAGTAAATCTTGAAAGAAAATGTTTTTACCAAAATTAAATATTTTAAGCATAATTAATTTATATCTAAAGTTGAATTTACTTAGGAAATTTATTACCTAGCAAATAAAAAAATGGATATTTACATCTTAATTTTGGTAATATATCTAGTTACAGAAATATTTATATCTAGTTATTTTTCTTTATTACTACTATATATATTACAGAGCAGATAGATATATTAGATAAATACATGGATACATTACAGCCCCAGCCAGTCTGACTGCGTCTTTTAATATACAGCGAAACTCTATCTTGATGGCACTAGCACTAAATATTTATAACTTCAGTTTTTCCCCTTGTGTCCACTAATGGTGAAAAAAGAACTCTGCCATGAGCTTTCAAGTTAAAGGGTGAAAATGTTGATCCTCATTGACATTTTTTAATCTCAGGAATTATTGCACGAGAAATGCGACTGCATCATTTCTTATGTGTTATGTATGACTTTTCTTACTTTCTCTTTATCACTTTATTGCATTTAAGTTATTCAGTTTTGAAAGGTAACGATTCTCAATATATATCACGCTTTTATTTGATTCCAATTCAATCTGGGTTATTGCGTCTTTCATTTCTTATATCCTTTTTATTATTAATATGCTTCACGAATAAAATAAATTGTGTTTTTTACTCAAATGCGCCTTAGAAGAATTTCAAAATATGTGTATTACAGAGACATGCAAAAGATCTTCCTTGCAATGATCTAAAAAGCTCATTTGAAACACTGGGGTGTTCGTTTGATCTGATAATATATATTTTCTGGTTTTTCTCACACATGCATACAAACATATTCTATACGTCTGTAATACTGGTATAAACACACATTATTCCATTCCGAAGTATAAAACAGAATTAATTACAGTATCTCCATTTTTTTTGTTCTTAAATCTTGCCTTTCTCTTCTTTGTTCGATTTAAATTGATTTAATTTTTAAATAGTATGTAAAGATTATTTAGGTTTTTTTTCCCGTATTAAATTAATATATTGTTTGATGTATTGAGGTAACCTTTTTGCTTAACGAACTTTGAAAATCTTTTAGAGTTAATATTGTTCCATAGCTATCGAAATAAACATGTAACTTAATTAGTCACGAATTACAAAATTTTAGCAAAAATAAATTAACCAAATTTATAATGGAAATAATATTATAACTTCTAAAAATTGCCATTATTACCATTCATTTAATAAACTAATTAAATATATATATATATATCATAATTCAATAAAAGCGAGACAATTAAATTAAATTACTTAAAATTGTAAATTGAAGGTGATAAAAAGTTTAAAATTTATTAGTTTTTTTAATTCCTGTGAGTCTAATACTAAACAGAAATATAAACGAATAATAATAAACACATATATATTCCAACAATAAAATACTTAAATATAGTAATATAAAACTTCATTATATTTAAAATGTCATAGTAAAACCAGTAATTTAAAAAAAACTCAATCTATACAATACTCATTATAGAAAAAAATCTCTGTCGAAAATAACAAAGCAAATATCAAGGAAATATAATAATAACGTAATTAAAGAAAAGACAAAAAATAAATTTAAAAGGCTATCTAAATGTTTCCAAAATCTAAAGTATTCATTCAAAGGGATAAAAACACACCCTGAAAACAATAATCAAAATTTATTCGAGCGAAATTAAAATAAATCTTAAAAAATATAATACACATATTTATACACTTTTTAAATATCATGTGGAACTTAAAAAGAGTTATGAAACTCTTACCTACCCATGTGATCTACTTAACCTGCAGATCCTAAAGGTCGTTTTTATACGTATATACATCAAAAACGCTGGATTGCGTGATTGAGATCTTAAAATAAGTTTAAAAATTTATGAATTCTATTAATTATAACTATATTACACACACACACACACACATATATATATATAGTTATTAAATAGCTTCATAATCATAACTTTGTAAATAAAGGAAAATGTTAAAAAAACTTATTAATCTAAAATATATGGAATATCATTCCCCATTGAAGAAGAACTATTCATAATTAGATTCGTGATATCATTCTAGAAACCTTTAACGACATTTAAGTCTTCTAAGAATTTTGAGTATAATATACGTTATTTATTCTAGAATATACTCATGGAATGAATGATAAAAACATATGAATAAATCACGAGGTCTTCGAAAATTCACTAGTTACATTTATAATAACTTTATCCCCTATTTAATTTACTCCTGAATTTTTAATTAACTTTGTAGCATTATCAGAAGAAACAAGGAAAAATTCTGATTTATTTGAATCAGCACACAATTACATCGAATTCATTTTATTTTTAATCATTTCTATCATTATTAAATTGAATCTGATCTTAGAATCTAATTCATTCAAAACCATGAAAATTAAGGACTTACAGTTACCTTTAAATAATTTCCTAACATTTTACTTGTTTGAAATATTTATTATATACGAGTAAAAATGAATGTTAATTGCTATTTATGATTTGGAAAAGTAATGAAATAATGACTTCTCTGCTCTCTCAATACTGCCAAAGTCATTTTCCATTCAGAGATGGAGTCCTTAAATGATGAAAAATAATTGTTCAATTAGGGTTTGTAAAAAGTTAAGAAATTACTCATATTCATTAGTTTTATAAAAATAATCAAACTTTTTCTTCTTTACAAAACATTTATCTTTATTTAAAACACTTATTTGTTGTTCAAAATATAACCTATTGAAAAAGATAAATCTTTGTTTGTTACAATATAATGATTTTTTTTTAAAAAAAATGTTTCTTTATAGAAAGGCAACTAGTTGATATAAGAGTAGCATTTATTGCTTAACTATTACTTTAATTCTTATAATGGGATAATCAGAACAAAAAAATTACACATTTATCTCCATGCACTACTCGAAGTAATGCAGTAAATTCATCATGACTTTTTTTTATAAATACGATGTGCTTCTACATTTTATAAAATGTTTCCAAATAACACTGAATAACTTTATACTAATATTGATATATTTTTCATTTCTTCTAATAAAGGAGATATGTCAATATTTTCAAAATATTTCTTGGACATATCTATGAAAATGAGAATAAATTTTCTTACTTCAATATTAATCATAATTTTATCGTGTATTTTTAAAACATTGGAATTAGAAAAAGCTATCATTATTTTTCACGAGATGCATTTAAATGGCAGCTCAAAGTAGGTCATTAAAAAAGACTCAGATAAATATTGAGATGATGTAGATCAATTTTCTATGTAGATGATGTAGATCCACTTAGATTATAAATTTCTATATAGATCAATTTTGATACAGATAAATTTGATTCAATACAGATAAAAAAATTTCTTCACTGAACAATGCATTTAAATGTGTAAGTAATTAGATAAACATTTTTATTTGTATTGTAAAATTCCATATTAAAATGAAAAAGAAATTTTAAAAAAATGTCCATGGAAATCAATTTGAAAATAATAATAAATAAGGACATTTTCAAAAACTTTTTCTACACAATTGCGCTAAAATATATTGCATATTTAGGCAGAAAAAATGTATTTCTTTATTTGAACAAATCAAAATAATAATCATCAACTTATAAATTGGCCCAATATTTAAAATATTAGTAATAAATATTTTATTCTCTAGCATTAAAAGGTAACAAACATATTATAATAAAAATTTATATTTAAAATTCAACATGCAAAAGTTTGTCAAAAAATTCTGACACGTGTCCTTTCTAACAATAATTTAATCAATTTTTATTTTTTAAATAAATGTCTTTTAAGTTCCTTAAACAATCTATCCCAATTTTAATATTGGTATTATTTTTATTACAATAGAAAAGTCAAATTCGTTTCTCCAGTTGCAATATTTATATACAGATTTAAATCTAAAATTATGAACTACAACGTATGATAGTTCAAAACTAGTATAATTTTCAATCCCGATTTGCTGTAGACAACCAATAATCTCATATTATAGGGAATAAAACACTTTTGCCGTGATAAAATAACGGATAAGGGTAAAAAATATTTCATCTTCTTCTTTGTCATGTTTCAAAAGATATATGAAAGTATTTCTTTTTTTCCGTGTATATGCACTTAGAAATAAATATTCTCAGCAAATCCCTTCGCCTGCGCTGCAGTTTCTTTTCTTCCTCATGATTTATCACAGTGAAACTGTAAGACGCCGGCATCGAATCTGTGTTCTCTCTCACGATGAATTTAGGTATCGATCGAAAGATGCAGACTTTGAAAAATCTCGTGAAAGAAAAGCTTTTCATGCTGAAAAAGGTGTTTATAATATCACAAAAAAATGGATATTGTTTTGTTTACCAAATATTTTATGATAAATTCATGACAGGATAAAATAGCTGTTATATCAACACATTTTATAGCAATGTTACTTTCTAAATACATCTTTTTAAATTGTGTTAGTAATTAAATACAAAAACTTCAAAAAATTGTGTGCATAAAAAGTTTTAAAAGTATATTTATAGAATTCTATATTTATAGTTAATAAATGTTTACAGTTATATTGAATGCTGATGACAAAGTTATTTCTGTGATGAAATCATTTTTGAAATTTATTCTATGATAAATTTTACTCGTTGAAAAGTTACAAGTCATAGTCATAAATTTTTTTTTATCTAAACTTTCACTTGTAAAGTTAAAATTTTCATGCTTAATTTGAAATATGTATTGATCATAATAGTCATAATAATTGATCATAATAGTCATAATAATTGATCATAATTCTCTTGTCATAATAATGGATTCAACGTAAAATGATATTTTGAAACTTTAAATAGTTACTAAGGCAAAATATTGCACAAATACACACTCAAACAAGCGCAAATGCTTACAAATGACTAAAGCGTGTCATCTATCTACAGAAAACATTAAAATATATGACTTAGAATATCTGAAAGCTTATATAACGAACTTAATTGTTTCATGTATTAATCGAATACAAAATTTTTTAAAGGAACTATTTTCATGTTATAACTACCTCAAATGGTTTTTTCCGTTTTGCTTCATATGAAATTAATATTGTATATTTGAATTTCAAAACATTTATCTCTGTATCCAAACCATCAAAAGTTGTAACAAAAATTTAACTAAATTTCCTTATTCTGTATCTGAAGTTTTATGTTCTATGTCTGTTATGAAAGCATGAAAAGAGCGAAAATTATCATAAGATATGTCCCTACCTTTAGAGCACTTTTTTTTCAAAAACAACTGCGAGATATTTAAGTTTTTAGTTAAAATGGTGTATAAAACTATAAATTCAAAAGTCATTTTAATGAATTTTTTTTATTTTTTAAATTTTGGCCAAATTTGCTTAAAATTTAATAAAAATTTACATTTACGCTGAAGCTCATATAACAAATCCTAATTAGTACATTTCACTTTTTTTCAACAATATCTTTAATATACGTATGTCTGTGTTATGAAGCAAAAAAAAATATAGTTATCTCTTAAACTTACTGAGTTATACCCAAACTATTAAATACAACATGATTTTATATAAAAAAAATATATCAATTATTTAAATAGAAATAGCACCAAAATAAATACTTATATATTTAAAAGCTGTGTTTGATATTCACATCATACCGAAAGACGTTCATAATATTGTAGTAAAATTTCATTTGAAGATATGAAATACTCTTTTGAAGAAATTAGATTTTGCGTATAATCAAAAAAATTAAAATCGCAGTTTTCCAAAAAACACAAATAAAGATTTTAATGTTTCTTTAAAAAAATCTTTACTTACATTAATGCATTAGTTAACTATCCTAGAAACAAATGCAAACCATTTATGAAATTGTAAGCATGTGGAATTAAATAAAAAGTAATAAAGAAACTTTCGAAAATTTACACGAAAATGGTGATTTTTGGTAAGCACATACCTTAAGAAAATTTTCTACAAAGAACGGAAACATTCATTTTATAATGAATAGATAATGAATAGATTCACTTAATAATAAATAGCTATTTGATAGATAATCAAGCATTATGAATTCCTTGCAATAGCTATGATCATCCGGAATATTAGACTTTTATTTCTCATGAGTTTCATGGAAAATGAATCATTGACTTGCTTCTCCTAAATCAATAATTGGGCATTTGAATCAGATTTGTTAAAGTTATCTTGGAAGGATGATTAAATTCTGTGTAAAAGACTAGAAAGAATCTTTCTTTAATACATGAATATTTGAATAGTTCTATTAAATAGCGTTACATTACAATGAGTAATATTAGAAATTAAATGAAGGCAATGTACTATAAAGAGACAAAATATGAAATCTTCAAAGCTCAGTTATGAATTATCAATTTTAATTGATTTGTTCGGTGTATAGTTAATAACGACGAATAAATTATGCATTAACAAGAATGATATTTTGCTTCACAAAGAAACATCAATACAATAGAGGTAGCCAAACTATCCTCGGAAAAAAATATTTAGCATAAATATGTATATTTCTGAACTTATATAAAAACTGAAGTATGATCTCTCTATAATAACTTTTTTGAAGATTTTATATAAAGCTACGAAATGTATAATTTTCAGTTATATTAAATTTTCTCTTAGCTGCCCTTCTTATCCTACAGTATTTCGTAAAATTATAACTCAATTCCATGATCCTTCAACAAAAAAGCTATTGATTCTTTCCGTAGGTTTCATCGTCGCAAGAGCAGATTCTTTAAGGCTTAAGAATCAGATATGCAACTACAAAGCAAAATATTTAAATAATTTAAATTTCATCTTTCATCTAAAAATTCTTCACCTTTTCATAGTTTTGTCAAAGCACTGAAAGGGGCTCTATTTCATTGTAAATGATGTCAAATTTCAAATTTAATGCCCAATAATCTAAGTCAAGTGAAAGGGCTTTCTCTCTCTCTCTCTCTTTCTCTCTCCCTCTCTCTCTCATTTACTTGAAAACCTGTCTCCTTTTAGAAATCGTAAAAATCCCTGGAGATGCGTACATTCATCTCATGTGCAAAAAAATGAAATATATGTATTTCTATAAAAATTATTAAATTCTTAAAAATTATTACAAAATTTCTTTTGTCTCCCATACTATATTATTTGAATTAGAAAAAAGTACACTTAATATACAAAAAATATGGTTTGTTAGAAATTTATCAAAAAAAAATAAATAAATAAATAAAATAAACTAAGAAAATATTTTCGGAACTCAACTGTTAGGACAGTTGTACGTGTAGAAATATGTTTTTTTATTTCTCTGATTTTTTCCATAACTTATTAATGTAACAATAATAATTTTTAAGTGCTATAAAGTGCTTTTGTCGTACGAACTGTAAATTAGATTACACTCAATACTTTACTACGATGAGCACGGAACATCCTGATTTATCACATTCTAAATTTAATCTTTTCTAACGTCACTTTCAAAGTATGTAGCTTGAAAAATGTTCATTCATTTAAAAAAAAATAGGGCGAAGTGAAGTAAGTTCTAAAAGTAAATATTACTTAATTTTTTTTTTAAATTTTTCCATTGCTTTTATAGAATGAAATTTTGCTAAAACATACTTCATTAAAGGCTTCTTGGAAAAGTTCTACGTTTTAAATGCAGAAGTTCTCTGATTTAATAACTTTAAAATATAAAATCAAATTCCTTTAAAAGTTCCTTAATGGACGCCACCCTTTCATAAAAACTTATATAAAATAGTAATATTTAATAACTTCTTTTAAATGTTAATATGTAATGTAATTGGTAATTTCAATACTGTCATTTTGCTTTTTTTTCTGTTTTCGATAAAAATGTAAAGTATTTTCGTTGTTTTTTAACATAATAATAATTCTGATTTTGAATGTGAAGATACACAAGAATTTCTGTTTTTGAAATTAAATTTAATATGTAACCAATTCCCAGTTAAAAATAAAAAAACAGATAATTAAAACTGATTTTCTTATTTAATGAAATTCTTTAGACTGTTTTTTCTATACAGTTTGAAATAAAGCATTTCATCAATAGAGTCATTTTCAAGTCAACGAATTTTTTGAAGCACTCATATATGTTACACCAATTTTCGTTTCTCTCAAAATAAAATATTTCAGCTTGAATGCAGGGTTTCTCAGAAACTATTAATTATATTAGTTTGAGATTTCATACTCATGTTCAAAATATGTTTTCAGTATCTCAAGTAGTTTCGAGATTAATTCAGTATCAAATTCAGTAGAAAGTTCACCAATTCGCTAATTTACTTGTACATATCTACTAAAAGCTCTGTCATTCCTAGTAATTCATCCTAATGCATTTGGAATCAAGCGACATGGAAGATCGATATGAAGTAGAAGAGATGTATTATGAGTATTCATATTACTAGGTTATATTGAAGCTGTTAAGTATTCAGATTACTATAATTCTTTTTATGTCTGAGATATATCAAATCTCTCCTAGACAAAATAATTCTTACTCTAGGAGAAGAAATGTTTATCTAAAACTCTTTTGAAGGAAAATGCATTATATAAAATCGTTTTTCAAATCTTATTTCGCATAAATACAGTTTGATTTAGTTTTCAATAACTGAAATATTAATTATTTAATGCTTTCATACTCTTCTGGAATCTTTTAAATGAAACTAATTGTTATCGGGATGAAAAACGTTGCATAAGAAAAAAATCATTTGGAGGATAGTTTCCGCATGATCGATCATGTTTGGTTTTTAAAATGCACTTTTCTCACGTAGTTAATATATACCGATTCATCTCTTAGTACTCAGTTTGAAAAATGTAGATATATTTTTCATATGATTATATTTGATTTTTAAATCTTGATTTTTTTGCGTTGCTATGGTTACTAAGACATACGAGGTATAGTAAAATACTGTATTCAAGTCTCCTTGTTGTTGTCTTCTTTTCGTGTCATTTTTCAAAGAAAATATGCAATAATATTACTAGAAAAGATAGTTTATTTTTTGTATACATTATTTTATATAAGAGGTGTAAAATAATTTGTATATTTAAGGATTAGTTTCTTAACAATTATGCCTAAAAGCAAATTTGCCTCTAAAATAATGTTCATATTCTGCTAAAAAAATTTCAATTCTTCTATATTCGATATTTAGTCATTTTCAGTCTCTTAAGTCAAATTTAAATTAGTCATACATATGAAAAAAGACAACTAAACAAAACAAGAAATTTTTGTGTGTGTGTGTGGTTCACATTTGGATAACTCACGCTTTCTCTCAAAATTAATTAATCTTATGAATTGTCAACAAGACATTTTAAGTTCATTAGAAAATAAAATAATTTATTAAACTCACTGATAAGAAATAGCTGTGTAAGTTTAATGCTTTGAAAGTATTTTTGAAAAAATTTTGATTCAAGTGATATAGTCTATATCTCAATCATACATAACATTTTAATCAAATGTAAATAATTAATTATTCAAAAAGTGATGTCTTCTGAGAAAATTAGAATTACGAGTAATTACTTTAAAAGTAAACAAAACAAGTCAATAAAAAGTTTTTGGTTGAAAAGAAAAATTTAAAAGTGCAATGCTCATTTCGAAGAAAAGATGTTTTTTCTCTTATTTTTCTTAAAAACCTGTTAAAGCCAGAACATTCAATAGAAGATTTAAAAGACAAATAGAATTTAAAAAATAAAGATTTCTCAATTTTATAGGAATTATATTCTTTTATACAACTTTTGCAATTGAAAGTATTCTGAGAATTACTTAAAAAACTTTTCTGATTCTGCGTATCTTTTAAAGTAATGATTTTTCTAAAGGAAAGGGGGGAAATACTAATTTATTCTAATTATAAAAGTTAAATAGGAAAGAAGTGGTTCAGTGGAAATAAGACTCTATTTTTGAAATTTAATCTACTATTTCGTTGAAAAGAGTTTCTCCAGATCTAGACGAAACAAATAACTAGTGCATTAATCTTATTAACTCAAAAAAAAAAAAAAAATTGCTGAAGATTTCGGAAGTATTTCTAAAAGTGAGATAAATGTGACTTTAAATTCACGTTTCGTTTTCAATCTTCTGTATTTCATTTTAACACTCCTCAAAATTATTTGTTCGCATTGAATTTTTATATTATACTTAAGCAGTTTTTTATACAATATAAATTTTCGTTTCTGACTTGTAAATAAGTTAAGTTCAAATTATAAGTTAAAATAAAATTATAATTATATATAACCTGCCAAATCAAGGTTAACTAATACCTTAAAATTAAAAAAAAACTGATTATTTTTTTTAATTAGGTCTTAAGTTACATACTTGGCTATATATTGTTATTTTCTAGAAATGATTTCCCTCCAAAGGGGAATTAATATTTGATAAATATTATTTTTAAACCATTTTTCTTCTATATTAATATTTTCTATTTCACTCTTCTTTTTCTTATTATATATTAATTTTGTAAGTTCCAATATTGTTTTTATTAACTATTATTTTTGTTATAGTAAAAAGTATAGTTGTAATGCGAATTTTTCACAGTAATTTTGATGAAGAATGAAAAAATAATATTTTTACTCTCGATATTTAAAACAAAATCAGCATCTTTAATAAGATACTAGTCAGTTTCAGGTTAAAATCAAATATACTGATAATGTTTTGATTACTAGTTCTAATTTTACCACAACATATACACTCGTTGATTCTTAAGTCTACCCTTAGAAATCTACCTCTTAAAATAAATCTAAATATGTAAACAAACTAATTAAACATCTGAAAAATGCGGTATAACCAATTACTAATTCAACTGAATGATATATTGTTGAAATTCACCCTCCTAATAAAATACAATAAAAATACAAGATTCTGATTAGAAAAATAAAATTCTTAATAATAATTAGATTTTGATAATAATGATAAAAAAGGACTATGTAGGAAAATCAAACCAAAGACATGACAGACTTTTTTGGAAATTATAATAATAACTAAGAACATTAAATATAAAATAATTAAAATTAACAGCCTTAGTATTAGGTCTGAGATGTCGCTTAAACATGTTTTAAAGAATTCTTACCTTCCTACATACCATTATTTTTTAAAAATGGGTAAATATCAAGTCATTAGATACAAACAAGAATGAACAAAGACAAAACATTTCCTAAAAAAACAGCGTACAGTAATGCTTGAAGAACAGAAAATAGAATAAAATTGAAGTTAATTATCACTAAATAATATGTAATAAACATAAAGATATATCAAATTAATAATCACAGAGATGAGTAAAGTTAACTCTTAAAAAAACCAGACCTCACATTCTCCATTCCATGGAAAAATAACAATTAATATGCTAACCAGATTTTCCCTGCTTAAGTGAAATTTGTGAAGACTATTATAGTAAATGTACAAAAAAAATAGTATAGTAAATTATATGTGTACCATAAAAAGAAAAAAAAATTATATTAAAAACTTTGACAGTTAATTTCAGTATATTTGTTTAGTTACTTGTGAAATATTTGGATTATTGATATCATTATAATTATAAAAATAACATGCTTTAAATTTGCATCACTCCTTCAAAGATATTAATTTCTTGTTTTATATGCTGTAATAATATGTAAACTTATTGGTTATTAGTCTGATTTTAGTAATTTAACTATCACACAAATATAGTAATTTAATTATTAATTTTATGACATCTCTCAAAATATTTAATTAAGTTTGGTTTCAAAACGCATGACATTGGAGTTCTTCAAAGGGGATTAATTATTAAAAATATTCAGTAATAATAGGTTATATTTAGTAGTACTTCAGTATACAATTATTATTGTGCACTTCAGTGTTTACAATTATTAGATAATATAGGCAATATTTGAATTAAAGAGGGTTTTATTTCTCAATGTATTACGAAAGTTATATTTCTTATTAATAGCAATATTATTCAGATCTTTTTATTTAAACATATTATACTTTAATCAAGGGATCTTATCTAACCTGCAAAAAGCTTTAACCATGAGATCTACGGGAGTCATGGTAACCTACTAGATATGGTATCTAACTCACGGTCTGTCGGCGATGCTCGAAATGACCAGTGAATTCGAGCCCTAGTTCGATTGAATACTGTGGAGTAGAATGATAAAATTCCGTTCCACTTAAGCTTTACGTCATGATAAACTAGGGGTCACAGTCACAAACTCGCGGCAGGTGTTGTTTCAATTGAGTCGTGGGTTCGAATTCTGATGCCACTAAAAATCCGCCGTGTAGTGGGGGCTGATGCACGTTTAATCTATCGAGGGCCCAAGTCCTTCTGTCTGCTGTGTATGGAAATTTAAAGAAGGAGGTGCTAGATCAGGTATCCTCCTCCTCATAAGACCAAGGTTCAAAATTACGAGGTCCCTCGCCAATAGCCTTCGTTTTATTTCCAAATGCGACATTAATAAACAATTAGCCAATCCTTAACTTCAACTGAGTTTCATATTCTTCTCTCGATGTGCATCAACTCGGATGCTGTCCTCGTCACTTGATCGTGGCTGAGAATTACATGATCCGTGACCATTATTTCTAGTGTTGCTCTAATTCCAACCCTAAACAGCATTAGAGGCAATCCGTAACTTAATCTAAGGATTGGTTTCTTTTCAGGTGCTATCACTGGGCGCCGATGTTCTCCCTGAGTACAAACTCCAGAAGCCACGGGTCCACAAATGGACGATCCTCCATTATTCTCCTTTCAAAGCGGTCTGGGACTGGATTATCCTGCTGCTCGTCATTTACACAGCTATCTTCACACCTTACGTTGCGGCGTTTTTGTTGAATGAGGAGCGGTTGGACAATGACGGCCCCATCGTCATCATCGACCTTATCGTCGACGTGATGTTCATCATTGACATCCTCATCAACTTCCGTACCACTTACGTAAATTCCAACGACGAGGTAGTCAGCCATCCGGGCAAAATCGCCGTCCACTACTTACGAGGTTGGTTTTTTATCGACGTTGTCGCAGCCATTCCTTTCGATCTGCTTCTGGTTGGGAAGAATTCGGATGAGGTCTGTATTTATAATCATCAGTCTCTCTTGCATGTGCATCTTCTCTGTTTCAGGTTCAGACATCACTTTGTTTCAGGAATCCATTAATCACTTTTTCTCAATGATTTTAATTCTAGCCTTAATGTACAATTACGCTAACGATCGAAGCTGTGCCTGTAGTATCAATATTCAATATTAATATTGAGATATAAATTATTAACTAGCATTGTACATATGATTACCAGCAAGTTATTTTAAATAGATTTTGTATACTGGTATGGTTTTTTTCATTATAACAATTAAATGCTATTATAAGGAATGCTGTATTTTATTACTCAACTATAAATTAATATTATTGAAGAGTTTTAATAAGATGAAAATCAGCGTTAGTTTCGCAGTTTTTTAATCATAGCCACTTTTTACTTGAGATTAAAAACAAAAACAAAAAAAAACTTTATTTTGTAAATGATACTTATTTTTTTCATAGTAAGAATAATCTCTGAAATTATTATTAAAAACCATACATACTTTCTTACAAAAAAGATTTGGCACAAAAATTTTGAAATCAGAAAGTTGAATCACATCAAGATTAAAAAGACCTTTATCGTTACATTTGCTAAATATATTAAATTTGTCTTTAAGCTTTAGGGAAGTCAATTAATTAAGCTTATTAATTATGGTATATGAAATAAATAAATTAATAGCATAATAATTTTTGTATTATACTTATTGAAAATAATAATAACAGCACGTAACTTCAAGAAATATTTTAAGTATTCTTTGTGACATCAAACATTCGTAATTCATTGAAATCAGGCCATTATAATTCAATAAAAATTTAAATTACTGGAAAAAGATGTTTATTTCAGCAATTTTTAAATATTCAAAGAATATTTTTTTTAAATTCATCAGTGTTTTGGAACTCAACTTTTTGTACAGAATTTTATATCAAACGAAAAACTCGAATACTCTTTAGATAACTTGAAATAAGTAACAGTATGGCGCATGCATAAATAAATAAGTAAAGGAAAATGAAGGAAAAAAATATGTCCTCCTATACAAATCTTTGTTGATATAAAGGTTGATTGAAAGAAACTTTTTATTCGTATTTTATCTTAAATAAGCTTTCGCTGTAAAAATAATGACCGTCGTTACTCAATTCTGATGCTTTTTCAAATCCTATTGACAGTCAACCAATCATTTCTTTAAGTACTTATTAAAGTTCGCATTCCTACGCCACTGAATATTATCTTACGTTTGCCTTTTCATGCAAAATAATCATTTATTTTGAAGTAAATTTACTAGAGCGATGTTTTTTAATTTAAAGAAATGTTGTTTGTAATGTTATGTTAACGTAACCTATTCAGGAATTCAGTATTCCAACACTAAGCGCTTGATACAGAATTGAAATATCTTTTTAATTTCTTATTTTAATTCTTGTAGAGGGAAGTTAGACTAATATTTTCTTTTGTCTAAATGTAATAATTTTATTTAAAATACTTAATTTGTTTATTTAAAAATATTCCAGCGAAATCGTCATGCTTTAAAGCACACTTGTAATTAATTTTAGGGGAAAAAAAATTAGGTAGCAAATATGGAAAAACAAAGCTAAATCAGTTCATGTAAAAAGTTCAATGCACAGATATAGAGCGAATTTCGATGTGCTGTGAATTTAAAATATTTTGTGAAAATGAAAATTTCATGTATTTTAAAACCTACGTTTCATTGTTTATCAATACGCGTTTCCTATTTATGTCGTGTTAAGGAAGAAATGTATAAACATGTTTGTTTGAATATATTTTTGATCTTTTAGCATGATTGGCATTGAAACGGAACCCCAATAGCCTACTAACACATCAATCAATAACTCCCGAGACTAACCCAGAGATGGCGCTCGTAGTAAACCAGTAACCAGGTCTTTCTAGAGTACTAACCTTTGCTTGAAACGTGTCAAAATTTTAAGTCGATCGGACCAGAAACAGCTGAGTTATCGAGGTTCGAGTAAAGTCGTTTTGTAGTTTGTTTAAAAAATGGAAAAAACCGAGTTTCGTGTTCTGATAAAACATTGTTTTTCAATGGGTAAAAACACCGTGCAAGCGAAACAATGGATTGAAAAATGTTACCCGGACTCTTGTCCATCAAAAGCAACGATTTGTCGGTGGTTTGCCGAGTTTAAACGTGGTCGTACCGACACAAATGACGCGGAACGCTCGGGTAGACCTGTGGAAGCCGTTACACCGGAAAATGTGAGTGAAGTGACAAAAATTATAATGAAAGATCGTAAAGTGAAGCTCCGTGAGATTGCTGAGATGACACAGATATCATATGGAAGTGTATTTACTGAAAAAGGTTTTTTGAAGGGAAGTGAAAAAGGTTTTTTCCAAGTGGGTGCCGCGATTGCTTTCGATGGAACAAAAACAGCAACGAGTCGATGATTCAGAAAGCTGTTTATCGCTATTTACTCGCAACAAAAAAGATTTCTTGCGAAAAAAAAAAAAAAAAAAAAAAAAAAAAAAAAAAAAAAAAAAAATTTTTTTAAAAAAAAAAAAAAAAAAAAGATTTGGAAAAGCGTTGGAACGATTGTATCACCCTAAAAGGTGATTAACAAAAGGTGTTATATTGATGAATAAAAAAAAAAATTTGCAAAAAAAAATGTTGTTTTCAATGTTAGTCTCGGGAGTTATTGATTGATTTGTTACATTGGTGTCTCTCGGTTCCTTCAGTAGCGCCCCACACTGGACGCCTATGGGGCACCAATGACAATGGTTACATTAGGAGCCAATGTAAGAGGCCGTCGTGGTCCCATTTTAATACCAATTATGGCGAGAGGTTGCTTTAGGTTAAGTGAAAGGTATTCGTTAGAGTGGCAGTATATTATTAATTGATATAAATTGCTCATGAACAATTGCAACTATAATTCAAACATATACATAGAAAATAAAGGTATGGACTGTCACGAATGGTTTATTTTCCCAATCTTTGCCCTTCACTGAAACGTTCCTTTTTGTTTCGCTAGAGGATGTCTCTGTTTCTTAGGGCAGGCAATATACATCTAAAGTTCTAAAGACATTTATAATATTAATTTCCGTACTGATTGTCTTCCATGATTATCAGATATTGACGAAGATTCAAGAAGTATATTTCCTTTCCCAAAAAGTTAATGCATTGTAAATAACATTTTAAAACGTATGGTCAGACCACTTAAGAAAAGATATTTGAAATATGAGACACGAACTTAACATATTTTGTCCTCTTATATTATTAAATTAAAACATAACATGCTCCTCAAACGTTTTATGCCTAATGCGAATGAAAAGGGACATAACTGGGACATATTTTCTAACAGGAAAATACTTCAACATTAATATAAATTCGTGTATTTTTTTATATAGTTTTATAGTTATATAGTTTTTTTATTTCACATCTGTACAAATTAAAAACTTATAAATAAATACTCAGTTCTGCATCTTAACATATAAATTTTAAATTTCATTAAAGTGTATGGTGAGAAATAAGGTGCATAAATATTTGTAAATAGAAATGAATTGATTGAAACAAAAACGAGTAGTATATCGAAATACCCTAGTTTCTGTATGATAGCAAAGTCACAAAACTATATTAGTATTGGAACGTTTTGAAATGTTAAAAAGTATTTTGAGTTAAATTCATATGCTTGAACTTTAATTTAAAGCAATTTAATTTCAGATAAATATATACGACAACATGAAATGCTGTCTCACATCAATTAGAGTCAGATTAAAATTTTTATGAGTACTGCAAGATTTTGAAATTGATGTGACTGAAAACTTTAATATGATTTAAAATAGACCAATGGAGCTAAATAACATCAATCAAAACTTAACGAAGTCTCTTAATGCAAATTGACTGTCCATTATTTCGAAATGTATAGATACGCCAAAGCAAAGTCAAAGAGATCTTTCATTACTTTTTGATCTGTTTGATTACTCCTCAACAAGTCAATATATTCGGTGAGTAATGTCCATTAAGATATGCATTAGTAAAGCCAGATACTTTGATTTTAGATTATTTCCGTTCTGTACAAAGACTTGATCACTAATTTGTAAGGATATTTACATAACTCTCTCTGGAATACAGATAGTAAATGTTTCCCTAATTAAGATCCACTGAATTTCGATTGATTCATTCACTTTTAAGATTCCTTTCATGTACATCGGTTTGAAGTAGATTCGTTCAACTGATCTAATGCAAATAAATTATCAGTACATTTAATGCGAAACGAAGTAAAGAAACAATAAGCTTTATTTTACAGATATACAGTGAATTAAGTTAGAATTTTCGTTAATGTGCCTTAGCAACTTACTTAGCTTTATTAAATAATATGTAGTGAAAATAATTTACAAGAAATCATTACGAAAGTTTAGCATGTTTATTTCAAAAACATCTCGAGAGCTGGAAAGATATTTTTGACATTAGTTCGAAAATGAGTTGCTCCTAATGTATAGGGTCTTCTGAGCCTCCATGTGCATTCTGTTTCAAAATAATTATTGTGTTTGTAAATAATAATTACTCTTTTCAAACGTGTATGGTTCATATTTGGATATATTTCTCCAACAAAACGTCTTTATGAATGTTTCACCTATTTTCCTGACTTTATTCAACGGAGCAACTGTTTCGAATTACCGCTTGTTGATGGTTTGGTAGTTTAGTGATCATGATCGAGAACTCGGGGTCAGTGTTGTTTCAGTCGAGTCGTGAGTTCGAGTCCTGGTTGCCGCCGTGTAGCGGGGCTGATGCACGTTAAATCTGTCGACACTCTAAGTCCTCCAGTTCAGGTGTAGACATTGTCATCCGAACGTAGCTCGAAATTAAGAGACCAGCTGTGTTTAGCGTATTATGTGTAGGTCAGAAATAGGTACTGGAATAGCTCGTCACTTGATAGAGGTTCAAAATTACGAGGTCCGTCGCCAATAATCCTCGGGTCACTTCTAAATGCGACATTAAAGCACAATCAGTCAATTTATTGTTATTTAATATTCGAATGTCTACAAATAACTGCATTTTGTTACATTTTAAGTGAAAAATTAGTGTGCTCTACAAAATTCATTTGTTACTCCAAAAAGGTTGGAAATATTATAATACTAATCCATATAATAATTTACTCATGCATTTTTATTTTAGTTTGCATTATACATTTTTATTTTTAAGTTTTTCGCGCTTATAATCACTTATATTATTATGCTTTTACTACATAATATAAAAATTACACATTAAATTCCACTAGTTTTATTTCAAATATAACTTATTTTGTAGCAGAAAATTGACTATTGAAGAGATATTCTATATTCTGTATACAAATAAGAGATAGACTTCATTCAGACAGTCTATTGCATCAAGGTTTAAAATGCAGACAATAATGAAACGTACAAGTAAATAGATACCCTTTAAGTGTTGACCGCATTATAACTCCTTATTTGTTGATAAATGTCTACTTTTCTTTCATATGACAGTGACAAACAAGTATGAAACTATAAATATACTAATCAATTAGAAAGTTAACGATGCTCCTTCAAGCACTTTTAGTGTTACAACTCATTTGTGGCAACAGTAATTGAGTGCTCATAATCGTGAACTGCTAGCCGATGTTCTTTTCGTCGAATCTTGGGTTCGAGTCCTAATTCCATTACAAACCGACCATACGAGTTATACTGAGGATGATGCACGTTAAATGTATAGAAGTTTGGAGAAGTATTATCATCTTCACTTGAATGACATTGCCAACAGCCGTCGGAATATATGATTCATGCTTTGCAGTGTGGCCTAAATTAAAAAATCAATTAAGCTAAAATATATTTAAAGAGATATGCATATATATTAGTTAGAATATATTTATTGCAATCGCAAATTATAATTTCAATATACAAAATTACATATGTAATCATATAATAATTTTGTGCGTATTTTTAATAAAGAAAAACTAAATTAATTTTTAGAAATATTTTAATCAAATTATCATTACCTAGACTTCTAAATTTAAAACACATTTTAATATTTTATATGTGTTTTAATTAGCTGTTATCATCAATGAATTTAATATTTTTATCAACTTTTTTCTCATTATTGGAGGGGGGAGGGAATTCGAGAATGATAACAGCTGAAATTTTTTTATTACTATGAATTGAAATATTTATAAATCAGTAATTAAGATTAAAAGACGAATATTCAATTTAAAAATAAAACAAGAATGGCAAATAATGTTGCCATTTTTGTTACCTAAGAGGGCGAATTTATTTGCGTGAGAAACAAAAGTTCCAATATAATTTATATGCCTTGGTAAATTAAGTATTTAAAATACTTTTACAAAATTAACATTTTTCGACCTTAACTGGATTAATAAAGTTTTCTGTAAAGTAACCAATTTAAGAGTTTTAAATTTATTACATGCCGAAAGATTTATTGAAAAGAATGAAACATTGCAATCCTTTCAAATTATTTATTTTTTATTTGTTGAACGAATTTTAATTCCCTAAAATGTTTTGTGCACGTAGGTAGGTCAAATAATTAATGTTGACCCTTACCATAACAGGTCAATTGAAAAGTCCCCGGCCTACCATTGTAAAACACATTTTTTGGCAAAATTAGTTTTTTTTATTCAACATAATTCCCTTCAAGGATGATACACTGATTATAGCGACCCTCCAATTTTTCCGATACCATTTTTGTAGTACGATTTGTCCTTTGCTTCAAAATAGGCCTCAGTTTCGGCGATCACCTCTTCATTCGACGAAAATTTCTTCCCAGTGAGCCTTCTTTTGAGATCTGAGAACAGGAAATAGTCGCTGGGGGCCAGATCTGGAGAATACGGTGGATGAGGAAGCAATTCGAAGCCCAATTCTTGGATTTTTGCCATCGTTTTCACTGACTTGTGACACGGTGCATTGTCTTGGTGAAGCAGCACTTTCTTTTTCTTTAAATGCGGCCGTTTTTCGGCGATTTCGTCCTTCAAACGGTCCAATAACGCTGTGTAATAATTGCTGTTGATGGTCCTTCCTTTTTCAAGGTAATCAATGAAAATTATTCCATGCGCATCCCAAAATACAGACGCCATAACCTTGCTAGCCGACTGTTGCGTTTTCCCACGCTTTGGAGCGGGTTCATCGCGTGCAGTCCACTCGGATGACTGTCGATTGGACTTCGGAGTGAAATGATGGAGCCATGTTTCATCCATTGTTATATATCGACGCAAACACTCGGGTTTATTACGCTTGATCATCTTCAAACACTGCTCCGAATCATCAACTCGTCGTTGTTTTTGGTCAAAAGTGAGCTCGCGCGGCACCCACTTTGCACAGAGCTTTCTCATACCCAAATCTTCGTGAATGATATGATGTACACGTTCAGTTGATATCTTTAGAGTGTCTGCTATTTCATTCAATTTCAATTTACGGTCATTCAAAATAATTTTGTGGATTTTTTTAATGTTTTCGTCGGTAACATCCTCTTTTGGGCGTCCACTGCGTTCACCGTCTTCGGTGCACATTTCACCGCGTCTAAACTTAGCAAACTAATCCTTGATGGTTGATTTTCCTGGGGCAGTGTCCAGAAATTCGGCATCAAGCCAAGTTTTTGCTTCAACTGTATTTTTCCCCTTCAAAAAGCAATATTTTGTCAACACGCGAAATTCCTTTTTATCCATTTTTTTCACAATAACAAAAGTTGCTTCACTCAAAATGCTATAATTCACAAACTAATGATCCGACAGCTGTCAAATTTATACACGCATCTTTTGAGGGTTAGGGCTAACTAAAACACATATGGATTTAATTTTAGTAGCGACATCTATATGTCAGGCCGTGGACTTTTCAATTGACCTGTTATATACACTAAATTTAAATTTTTGGTGTGTATAACAATACAATTCCCCTTGCATTGATGTTTTACTTGATTTGATAATTTTAAAACAAATCTGAAATACATAAAATTCTAATGTAAACGTTTCTTGATATAAGAATTAAATTATTTGATGTAATACTTTTTTTACGAAATTTAAACATTTTTATAATCAATGGCTTTTAAAGAAAATCTATAAATAAATTATGTTTCAAAAATGCAAAATAACATAATTTAATCAGTTTATTTTCATTTTATTTCATACAGTAAATATTTTATGCATTTTTTCCTTAAGTTTAAATATTTAAATTGCATCGCATTAAAAAGCAATCCATGGATATGCTGGGACGACAAAATTTTGGAAGTTACCGAATCCTTAAAAGAATGGAGGGATTTAAATATATATTCAAAGCTACAATTTACTGGAAATAAAAGAAATAGAATAAAAAAGGAATTGCAATGTACCCTTAAAAATTAAGAATTCCTTTTAACTAAAGAGAAACTTTACTTTTGTTAACATTTAGGGAAATCTTAGAAATATGATGTTAAAAATTTCTCTCGAATGCAGAATTAAAAGATTCCTATTCTATTAAAGAAATAGAAATTTTTAAGGAAAAAAAACTGCAATGAAATCAGCTGTTTGATTTAGAAAAATCAAACTCCCTTTAACATGTTTAAAAAATATATGCTTTTTATATTTACCCTCTAGTTACGATACCTTGTTTTTATCGCAGTTATTGTTAAATCAGTAACAGTTAAAATTCGTTGAATGTTATAGTTTTATTACAGATGAATATCAGGCAGACTTAATTTTTAGCTTTAAAAGCTCGAACACAGTTTATGAATTGATACCTTATAGTACGATTTATGAAAAATCGCTAAAATGAATGAAAAAGCTAAAATATTTCTCATCATTGAGCAAAGTATAACACTTAAAAATCTTACAAATAAAAACAATAAACAATTTTCGATATGCATTGTGTAGGAAAGCAATAATAGATTGAAATATAAGAAAAGTAAATTATCAAACAGTGTTTTCAGAGAAGAATGATTTTATCATTTCCATATAGATTGAATTTTAAGGAATTAAACTATATAATCTCTCCCATTTCTTAATACGGATTGCAAAATATAAATGTTTCCCTTATTCTCCATTACATACTTTCTTTAATTAATATGTATAAGTTCTATTGTGCTCTTAAAATATTCCATTCATTCGAGAGCCGAGTTCAAATCTTGGAAATTATATCCATTCACATACATGTTTTCTCATTATTTCAAGTGCTATTTCAAACAATATTCGGAAAATGAAATGCTGATTCATCCTTAAAAATAAACCATTAAAAAAATAAAGGAATTAACCATTAGAAAAATAAAGGAATGTGGAAATTAAAAAGTAATTAAAGTACAAATCTTTTTAAAACTGGATTGTTATATTCAGGAAGTAAAAACTTGAAGAAAATTGTTTTTCTTTATTAATCTTTGATTATTTTAGACTTAGTGAGTAAGTAGACTTAGGGATAATAATTCGAAATCACATTCGAATAGATAACTATTTCTTATTTCTTAAATGAACTGTACTGTTTAAATTTGGACTAGTAAGTGATTAAATGTAAAATAACACGTTTTGATACTTTTAATTGTATACCTTATTCACTAGATAAAAAAAATCGTTTTTAAATGGCTAAAAAAGTTTGTTGCAAAAATTTATTTTCAATTCACTTGAAATAAACTCTCTCAAAACTATTTTTCTAAATGTTATAAATGTATTTTCACAATAATGTCAGAATGAAACATTATCTGTTTTAAAGGGCGTGGAAAACACTTAAAATATTAATACTGAAAATGTGTTTTCTCGTGCACTACAAATGATAAAGGTTCTATTTGATTAACTTTTAATCCTCTTTTACAGAGTATCACACGACAAGAAACAGAATATTATTGTCTTACAATCTAGATAATTGGTATTTTCTGTAGATAGTTCAAAATAAGCTTTTAAATGAAAATGGAGAGAGAAAAAAAAAGAAATTAATTTTTTATGAACAATCGCAGTTTCTCGGCATTCAAGTATTTTTTTGTTCTATGGTTCTCTTTTTTAAGTCAGAACTCTTAGTTATGTTTTCGAACAGAAATTATTGCTAATTTCTCAAATTCGAAATTTCTTGATGTACAAATATTTTTTGTTCCTGGATTTTCTTCTTAAGTCAGAATTCTTAGCTATGCTTTTTTTTCTGGAATTCTTTAAATTCAATGAAAATATTTAACTGACAACAAATCTAGTACTGTAGCGTTTGTCCATCCTTATTCGGCTCTTGTACCATATCTCAATTTAATATATTAAACAAAAGTGACTGTACTCTGATTGAGAACACACAAGAATAAACAAATGAAATTGTTTACTATCAATGCAAAACATCCGAGGTCGCTCGCTCTAGAACTCCTCTATAATTCACAGTCTTAATTTATGATTTTAAATAAGAAATCTATTTCTTACCAGTTCACTCGTTGTTGATTTCACAAGTGTCTTCGACAGTACCCTCGTAGATTAATGTTGTTAGTGGAATTCACTTCAATCCATAAAACTAACAGAATAAATTTAAGCTCAATAACAATGCTAGTATATTATTTATATATCCTGATATCTAAATTGCTTCACTTCATTTACCTAATCACGTTTCATTGTGATTGGTAGGAAATTGTAACTTTATGTAATTCAACTCGATAAAAGCCCCCGAGGTTGGTGAATAGAAAATCGCAAATATCCCAAAGTCATATTACGAGATCCCACTGCTTTCTATTTCAGTAATGTTTTGGTTATATAATTTTCTATTTCAGTAATTTTTCTTTTATTTCGTCATAACTTGACATATCTGGCAGTAAACGTTTCGTTAAAATATACATTTTGAAGCTTTTTGCAATTTAACTTATTGGTATTCTTTCCATTGAAATGCGGTCAGTTTTATCTATCATAAAAATGGACGTCTAACAGAAAAACAGTTTTTTGTAATTTTCAGCTTGAAAGATCTAATCCTTCAAGTTCTGTCTGGATCTTTGGCTGATCAAAATAAACCTAAGGCTTCAAGGAATTTCTACTTAGGATGACCTTGCACTTGAAGTAGAGAGTGATTGATGATAGGACATGAATACCAGATGTGTTTGGGAATTTTTTTTTTATTATTAAATTCAGAAATAAGTGCGGAATCGAGATAATAAATGGAATTTCTTCGAAATTTTAAATTATTATTTTTATGACTTGCGTAGAAATATTGGTAAACTCTAAATTATTTCTACTGTTTCCTTACCATGATTTCTTCGTCCTAACTTATAAGTTCAATCTGTTATTATTTTGATCTTTGATAACTTACGCCAGTTTAACTTAATTTCGGGAAGACATGGTTATCAAAATATTAAAAAATGGCATTTTACTCGTATATAAAATCTCGCCTCAGAGAGGAAATCCTTTGTTGACTGCACGTAAAGAAAAAAAAATCTTCGTTTCAATTAGATAGGCTAAAACAATTTCACTCAATTTTGCGTTTATAATGTCTATATATTTTCAACTAAATAATGTTATTTTTCATACATAATTGAAACATTATATTATTTTCTATGTCTTGTTTCAACGATATAGTGTTATTTTCTGTATCTTCTACCCAGGGATTTTGAAAACATTCTTGTTATTGTATGATTTGAAAAAAAAATCTATAATATATACCCGGTACGATTTGAAAAAAATAGGAACAACTTGTAAGAATAACTTTTCGGCAGCCTAGAAATCACCGAAATGTATGTTTTGAGAATACATTAGATTATGTGGTGTGATCAAGAGATTTAATTTATTAGGTTATCAAACAAAGGAATAAATTAAAGAGTCAATGTCATAACCGATTTAATATGACATATAACTTATAGTACTAATTATATATTATAAATATATTTATAATATCAAGAATACTAAATTTAATTATAATAAAACAAATATTCTTCAATTCAGACATAACTCTGATTTTCACTTAAAAGAAAACTATACAATTATTAAAAATTATGCAGAAAATAATAAATATTTTGAACTAAATGTTTAGCTTCTAATGATTTTGTAGTTTGTATATTTTAGTGAATTTCGGTTTCTATAAATGAAACAATATTTAAAATTGATACTTGTAATATTTTTATTATATAATACATGAGGTGCAGATTTTGTTGCTAATAATCAAAGAATATTATTTTCAATTTCCAGATACTAAAGAAAATAAAAACTAATCTTTTAAATTTATTACCGAACATATTTTTATAAAATTGAATAAAATGAGTTTTCTTTTAGATCAACTATTAAATTATCCTATTGGATGAAAAACTAAATTTTTATTCACAAGTTCCTTAAGAATATTTCTTAACTTCAATAAAATTTCGAAATTCTGATGATGAATAAAAATTATTAAACATTATTCAAAATATATGGATTCCCTTTTGTTCAATATTTAAACCATTTTAACCACAAAATGTATAAAATGCAATTTCCCTTTCAAAACTTTAATATATATTTAAAAAGGAAACAAAAAAGTAATAATTGAAATCGATTTTTTATAAGTTGTTCTAAAAACAAAGATAAAATGCCATTTTATACAATAGTTTATTAAAAAAAATAGGTATGAAAATCAGTTTCTAAAGTTATTATAAACATTGAACTAATTAGTCAACATTCTCCGACACAAAATTCCTTAATTATTTTAAACCATCTCTAAGCAGAAGATTGAATCTTAAAGAATGTACATATTAAAAATTCACTTAGTTAAAAAAAAAAGTATTACAAAGTATATACAAATAAAACGCGACGTTCTGAACAATTTTGGTTCATGGCATTCACATTATCGCATTATTACTCGACATTTTTTTTTAAAAAAAGGACATAATAATTAAGTACCCGTGCGTTTGTCAAACAAAATAATCAATTATTAAATGTGATTAAAATTGTGGCATGCAAAATATTTAATAATAGATTTTTAATCAAGAAAGGTTTTTTTCAAACGCATAACACGCGTCAGTTTCGTTTCTTAGGTGATGTCTGAACCAATGAAAATTAATTTATTTTTTGTGCATTAAGATTTAATACTTTTATTGCATTTGATAAAAACAAGTTTGCTGCATTTGTAGCGTTTACTTGCTATACTTGGATGAAACTGCTTAATTACTTGATTTCTTTTTTGCAGAGCATGCCCCCTGGAATGAAAACGCTCTTTCGTTCAAGAGCTAGAATTTTTTATGAAAAGTCATGTTTTTTATTTATATAATGCACCTTTCACTGAGCTTGTTTATTGTTTTTTATAATAACAGGTACGCTTTGCGTAAGAAATGCAAAAACTGCTGCATTATTTTGCTTGCTGATGCCCAAACAGGACACGAGTTGCCACGAGTAACAGAAGCACGTGACTCGTATTCTGAACTGAAACAATTATGCAAGTTTAAGATTAACATATTCAGGAGGACAAATATCCTAGAATGCACCAAAGATTAAAAAAACACCTTCTATATCAAATCAAATTTTTATAAAAGAGGGAAACAAACTCATGTGTTAAAAATTAAAATAAAACTCGTTTCTTTTTTTTATAAATAAACCGATTCATTAAACATTATTTCAAAAACCAAGTCAGGGAAAGATTTCAGTCAAATATGCCATTAATAACACAGCTAAACATCGTAGTTTTATGTGAAATTGTATCTCCTTTCTTACACTTTTCTTCACTGAATAGGGATTTGATAGTGTCCTCACAATGTGTTTAAGACTCTGAAGTATCAGGGGACATTTTGTTTATCATGTGAAGAATAGTTTAAAATATCCATATGCAGAGGATATTCAAACTAAAAAAATAAGTTTATATAAAAATGTATGCAGAATACATTATAAATAAAAATTTTCATATTGATATTCAGACTTTTATTCATTTTACTTTTCAAAGGGTATTTTCAATACCTTTCTGCATACCGAAAATAGTATTTTTCTCTGCAACTGTACCTGGAATTGAATTTCTAAGATATCATCACTTCTTTCAAGAAATATAAGAATTTGTAGTGATGAAAAAATTCAATTTAGGAATAGTTTTTTCCCAGTAACTTCCTTTATATTTATCGTGATATCATGTTTTCAACATAAAACTCAAGATGTATTTTGTGAGTGGTTAACAAAATGGTAGTTTACTTTGTAAGAGAACGTATTGATATCATTCGCATTTCATCTTTTAAAGCATACATTTACAAAGAAGGAATTTAATTTAAAACCAAAAATCGAAACAAAAAATACTTTTTGATTTCAGGATGATCCACCTACACATGATAAAATATATTTATTTATGACAAATATTGATGCAAAATATCTTACAATTACAAATGAGTTCAAAACGGCAACGCAGTAGAAAAACTTAGATGTATAGTTTTACTCATATTATTAAAAATCAGTAGTTCAGTAATAATATACATAATTATAAATATTAAGTAAAATAATAGCATTTTATCCTTAATTATAATGAATACTAACGAAAGACATAGTTTTGCAACTGTATCCCACTAAACAGAAATAAAATGCAACATTTCATATATATATATATATAGTATATAAATAACATATACATATAATAGAGATTAATATACTACTACTACTCATATATTTTCCTCTATGATGAATGAATGAATTTCAAATTTTAATATTTAAATATTTAAAGTAAATGATTGGTTAACAATAATTTATTATATAATTTGATTGAAATCTTGTACGAATGGGTTAGTTTTACAGTATTTTACAAAGATGTTATTATTATTATTATTTTGATTATCTGAAAAGTATCTAAAATTAATTTTAACTCTTAGTATTAATAACTTCAAGGATATTCAGGTTTTTATTAAAATTAATATTATGAGGTAAATGTATTTTATTAAGTAAAACCAATTCCAAAGAAAATTGCTCGATATCAGTCTAATAAACATATAAATAAAAATTATGAATATACATTACTTTTTTATTCGTGATCAGGAGATCATTAGCTGTAGATCGCTTTTATTAAATAGTTACCTTAGAAGGCTTTGCTTTGCTCACAGCAAATGGCACGCTGCACTGACTTATAATTGGCTAAAAATTATATTAAAAGAAGATTTTAATAAAGAAATTTTGGTATATGTTTAATACATCTGTTATTGGTATAATAAAAAGGAATCTTTCAACCTTTTTAATAAAAATTTAAATAAAATCCTCATTAAAAAGTTACTTCTAGTTTTAGAGTTATACATTAAATAGGAGGTATGTTTTAATCAAAATTTTTATGTATCCCTAATTTTAACACTTAATATTTTAAAAAGTCCACCCGAATTCAATTTTCAAGGCTCCTACAGTGAAATTTTCTTTATTTTTATGTTTAATAAATCTATAATGTTTCAAATCGTTATACAGTTAGGAATGTGAGATACATTATGTAAACATTAAATGACCAGTAAATAAAATATTAGAATCTGAGGCGGAAAACAAATCTTACGATTTCTTTATATGCGTAGTTAAGGTTTCCTCGACATGTAGTTTAGTTAATTTTAAACTGGAGTAAAAACATTAGTTCAGATGAATAATGAAATATTTGACAAGTTTGTCAAAATTTGTGTAAAAGAACGAAGAAAAACGGAGAAGCACTTCTTTTATTTATAGAAAAATTATGACTTTAGAGAATGAAGTTTTTAAATAGCCAGTATGATTCTGTCCTCATTTCAATTCTTTTCAAAACATATTTTAAGTTAACATTTGTAATAAAGGGGATATCGTGCTGATCGACATGTAGATATACGATCATTAATAATAACTATTATTATTTCTCATTCTAATTTGACCAATCACTTTTCTAATGATAATATGGTAAGACAAAAATGATAACAATATTTAAATAAGAAAGAAAAGATACAAAAATATATTAATTTTAAAATAATGTATAAATATCTCCTTTAAAACTTTAACACATATAATGTAATTTTAAACTTTGAAAAAACAAAACTTGTAAACTTAACTTTCCCTTTTTTATCTCATAGATTTTATAATATCCTAATAATAAAAGACTTTTTTTTTTGCTATTATGACTTTCAACTTCTTTAAAATTATATTGATTTTATAAAAATTTAAAAAAAAAAAAAGCTTATCTAAGAAGATATTTAAAAGCTCATCTTGTCTTCGATTAGCTAAATTATTTTGCAGTCAACGCTTTTAAGTAGAACTCAGTATGGTATTATATATAAGAATATTATGCAAAAAAGACGCTACCAAACAATAAATGTACATTTTCTGATAATACTCGTATGTCAGTTTCAGACTGTTTTCTAAAATACAAAAATAACTTACAATTAATTTCTGATCACAGCATTGATTTTAAATGAGGAACATCAAGTATTCCTTTGAAAAACATTTTATATTGGATTTTTTGCGATAAAATTTTACAAAATATGTACTTTATCTAAAAGAAGTTTAAAATTAAAATGTAATCTAAATTGTAGAATAAAATTCTCCGGAAAGGCTAAATCCAAATCTTTAAAGTAAACATTGTAAATTCTGCTACATCTTACTATGAAATCTTTTCTTGACATGTCCACGAAATGTTAAGACAAGGGAACAGAAACTTTCTTACGACTGAAACTATAAAATGAATTTGCAATTCTCATAATCATTATTTTTATATAAGTGTTTGATACTCATTTCAAATATAGTTTTATAATAAGCGAGAAAAATCGATATATGATCCGCAGAAATGAAGTAATAAAATGGCCTTGTTAACGTTAGTGATACCAAAGTATTCCAGGTTTTTCACCAAGGAATTAAAAATTCAGTTTCAATGGAGCTTTTTTTTTTTTTTATGAAAAATTGCATTTTTCCTCCATAAAACAAACTTTTTCTTATATTTTTTTTATATTTCATTTTTTCTCCGATGTTATTTCCAGGATATATAATTACACAAACTTACCACGTTTCTAATTACTTCGAGTTTTGTTCGTAAAAACATTCTTCTTTGTAAAACCTAACTTTTTTAATTAAAAACATGCTACTGAAACTTTGAATTTAATTTCAGCATACTTAGTTATTTAAGTGAAAAAAACCCATACATATCATGTTTCACTTGAATTCTTAAGAATAAATATATTGACTGTAGATATTTTATAATAATATGGATTTCTAAAAGTGATTCTAGTAAAGCAGATTATATAATAAAGCTATTATATATATAAAAAAAACAATAAATATACTTAGTTTTAGGGACTATCTTTTAGAAATAAATTTAAGTTACCCTTAAAGGAAAAAATTGTATTATTTATATCAATAAATTAAAATAAATTGTGTGTTATAAAAGTAAAAAAAAAAGTTGTTTTAATTCTTTTGTTAAATCATTATAATGGCGTATAGACCAATAATATTAGAGAATTAATTATCTGGTTAGTTATATAATTATTTGATTGCAGATAAAAGGAATCATACACAAATAAGTATGATTCACGTTAATGATTTCAAAGGGTTTTTAAAGAAAACTTTTTTTAAAAAATTTTAGTTGAAATTTTGTGTATTTAAAGTTTGTGAATAAATACTATTTAAAAATATCATTTTTCTTTCCGTTTTTAATATATTTAAAACGAGCATTTATTTGTGCATTACATTTATTTTTAATACATAAAATGAGCTTTTATCATTAAACACTGAAAGGAACTTAATTCATGTTTATAAAATTTTGAATTTAATAGTAGCAAATGTCTTTTTTATTGAATCTATTTCCATTAGAATAAATTAAAAAGAAACAATATTTATCTATTATGATTTAAATCTCTAAGGGAACTGATATAAATGAACTGGTTTATAATTGCGTATTTAAATATTATCTATCTAATTTTTGGAAGGTAATTTCTAAACATTTAACTTTACATATCACCACATGAAGTTAAATATTCTCATTTACATCTATACAAAATTTCGAGGAAATAAAATTATCGATTTATGAGTGGGTTTTGAAACGTACAGTTTTCTAGCTTAGTCTTTTGTTAAAAAAAAGAAGGTGATTAGAAGAAAATTGAACAAAAAAATTAAATTAAAAATTAAAACTGACCATAATATATTTTATTATTATATAATGTATTTTATACTTTGCGTTTCAAAAGATAACATTTAAATCAAGAAAATCGAAAGCTGAAATCACGTGTGCACAATAAGTTTTCTTTAACTACTTACTGATATCAAAATTACTGAAAATCCTGAGGAAAGAACAATATCAAAAAGAAAATATGAAAGGAATTAACTTTTAAATGGAAATTTAAGAGTATAATTTCGTTTGGTTCTATTTTGGTTGACTTTATGTAATATTATAACATATTATGACAGAATCTAACGCTGTTTTATATTCTAAAATAATTTTCAAACAATGAATCAAAAGGGTAACTTTGAGGACTGTATATTTTAATAAGACATTCTTCATATTTTTATAATATTTACTTCTTCAAAAAATCTTCTGAAAATCCGTCTTAAAAATATTCACTGTTTTAGAAATGTTTTTCAGTATTTTTAATTTCTAATCTATTCACTTTAAATAATAATATAAAGCATGCTTTGATAAAATATTTAGCTCATTCGAATAAATTATTTAAAATTGGAAGGAAAATGACAGATCCTTCTTTTAAAACTCAGTCTTGAACGAGGTGATGTATTCGTAAGAAAATTGAAAAAGAATTTATTGTTCCGTGTACATACACGCGTGTATGTATGAAAACCTTTAGCATCTTTTTATATGAAATGTAAGCAATTGTTCTTGTTAAATCAGTGATAACTCCTTGAATATTCTGTATAAGCTGATTCCAGATTAAAAGCGATTTATTTTATTTAACATATTTATTTCGGGACTAAAAATGTTGCAACCATTATGTCCAAAAATATTTAAACCATAACTAAAGGTCAAAGGAGCACTTGTTCCTCATTTAAATTAATACTTGAAGAATTCTGAATTCTTAAATATTGAAGATTTGCGTTTTACTTCTGATTTTGGAACAAATCAACTATAATTTCCGAAACTTTTATTGCCGCAAAAGTGGTAAAACATATTTTAAATAAATTTCTTAAGTTGCAAAAGCTCTTTTAAAATTTTTTAATCGTGTAGATATTCTTGAAAACTGAACAAAAAAAAAACATTTCCTTTAAAAAAATCGTTTCCTCTAGATCAGAAAAAGAAAATATTATAGGAAAAAACCTTAAACATTTTTTTTAAAATAAAGTATTTTTGTCCTAAATATATTGGGTAACACGAAAAAAAGTGTATTGAAATATTTTTTTCATATAAAAAATGTCTTTAATTAAAAAAAAAAATATTTTATTCTTTTAAAAATAGCCATTATTTTTTTTATTTTTAGAAAAATTACGATATTACTCTATATTTATATTTAGAACTCGATTTAATACATTAACATCAAATAAAACTTGGTTACCGTTAACATAATCTTTGATATCACATTTGTATGGTTTCTTAATTTTATACCCTAAAATATTTCTCTTTGCCAAAAATACATAAATGTTAATGTTTAAAAAGGGTAAAAGCTATGTATTTTAATTGTTAAGAAATATGCATTAATTTAAAATACATTTACCTGCTATGATACATTTTCTTGATTCGAATCTAGTTCTCACAAAATCACAAAAAGATCCTCAGAATTAATTTTTTTATTAAAATGCTCTACAAATAAAAATAAATAAAATACTTTATATATATAAATATATATAATTAAAATTAGTTAAACTTAATGATTCATATTTTAAAATTATCCTAATTTTGGCTGCATTACAGAATTCAATTTTTAAATATAATACATATTTATTTTGGTAATATTTCAGTAATCTCTTTCAGTTTTCCTCAATGCTTTTCTTATATTTTCCTTTAGTCATATGATAAACAATCCTCTTTCGTACGTATTTCTCCGCGATTCAAAATTTTAAGCACACGTTTTTAGCATTGTCTTTGAGGAGCATGTATTCTCTTCAATGAATTTTAATTGTGAAGATTATGTATTATACTTCTTTTTGTTCTAGGTCAAATTTATCAGTGCTTTTATTTTTACTAAAACTTTAATCGTCTCCTAACATTTATGATTTCATGAATTCTCCATTCCTTAAATTTTCATTTTTTTTTAAATAAAAAGCTTAAGATCTCCAAATAATCCTAAATTCAATATTTTACTCTGCACATTTTATACTGTATAATATTTCAAATCCAACATGACTGCAATTTACCCTACCCTGAAAATGTTTGAAAAATATACATTAACACGACTTCTTTAACTAAATTTAACAGCTTTTGTGTGAAACCTCTAAAAACATGTCCCATCTCCCCAAAGCATGCTCAGCGTTTGAAAAAAAAAAATATCTAGGCCCTGTCGTCCTGAATCAAGTATGCTCTCTTTCTATTGTACAGACGACCACTCTGATTGGCCTGCTGAAAACGGCCCGTCTCCTTCGGCTGGTGCGAGTGGCCCGCAAAATTGACCGTTACTCGGAGTACGGAGCCGCTGTACTTCTGCTTCTGGTGGCAACTTTTGCGCTGATTGCCCATTGGCTAGCATGCATTTGGTACGCAATAGCGAACGCGGAAAGATCTATGCAGGAACCCAAGATAGGATGGTTGGACGCTCTCGCCAACATGACCCACCAGTACTATAACAACTCGCAAGGAGGACCTTCCATCAAGTCCAAGTATGTGACGGCCCTCTACTTCACCTTCTCCAGCCTCACCAGCGTGGGATTTGGAAACGTGTCACCCAACACCAACATGGAGAAGATATTTGCTATCATTGTCATGCTGGTCGGCTGTAAGTATCATAAGTTTATTTATAAGGCACACTATCTTAAGGCTGTCTTCGCGTAGTATTTAAGTATAGGACCTGAAATTTGAACACTTTTTCCGATAAGAATATAGCTCGAACATTAATTTTGTCTTCTGATTTCGCTGTTTTTTAGAGAGAGGCGTGTCTTATAATAATATTCATTTCTATTTGAATCAGTTCCTTTTTTTTTTTCGTGCAAATTGTGTTCCATGTTTCATCTTCTGTGCTGCAATGCTAAACGACGTTTAAACTTTACGAATTCACATGAAAACTGTCGTATTTTTGGAAGGTTTTTGAATTGTAAGGATCAGTATCAGATGTATGAAAAACTACGTCTCCAATTTATTTGGTTTTATTTTCCTCCTAGAAATGTATTCAGGAAATTTTGACTGGTTCTGTGACATTAGATAAAGATAGCTTTAAATATTCTAATAACTTGTAATCATGTTTAGTAAAATATCTTTAGGTCCATTTTAAAACTGAATTAAAGTCAACGTCAAAAATATAATTAATTTTACATGTCAGAGGTGAATAAAAAGAAACCTATTCTAATAATTAAAAGCCACACTCGATATAAGGCTGTTGGATTTTAATTATAAGATTTATCAAAATATGTAAAAAAACATTTCAACTTAAGTAATATTTTTATAATGTATAAAAGGGTAATCGCATATCACAGGAACTTAAACTGTTTAATAAATACACTAGCGTGTTATTATACATATGCATATATATATATATATATATATATAACAAAATTCAGACAATATCATTCATACAATTCAAATTGGATGATTTAGGTAACAGTTTATTTATTGCAAAAAACAACTCAACTAGCTGTCCTGGTAATAATACGAGTATAAAACAACAAAACATTCATAAAAATAAACTCTTATTAAAATTCTTTTTCATGTGATTTAATACATGAATTTCCCACAAAAAATTTTCTTATGACATTACTTTTTTTATAAATAATTTAAGAAAAACTGATAAAGTATTTCAAATTGGATTTAAAAACTATTTTAGGCTGTTATTAGAATCCTAAAATGTATGTGATATATCCATGATAACGAAATAAATCGAAACAACTTTTGACGACAGAGATTTTAATAATTCTTAAGCAACCGGTTATATTTTAAAAAGTAATTAAATATTCAAAAATATTTACAAATTATTGAAATAATTTATTTTAAAACTTAAAAGAGACGCAAAATATGAGCTCATATACTTAAAAGTTGAAAATTTTGAAATAATTGCAAACATTTCAACAAAACTATCAAAGATGAATTCGGCGCTTTTGAAAAAAAAATTGTTTTTTCAACTTATTAGGTGCTTATAAACGTACGAAAATTATGTATTCTTCAGTTAAGGCGTGTGTAAAAGTAAAAATGATTGTTTGTTTTTGTTCAAATCGCAAATGTCAAAGGGTAAGACTTGAACTATTCATTATTATGAGAACTCAAGTGAACAATATTGTTTTCTACGAATCTTAATAAAATAGGTATATAGGTACCAATATGTTGGACTTATTTTTCTACATAAAAGGAAAAAAGTTTATACATTAAAAAAAAAATTTAAAACATTTGCGGAATGTTAGAGAATTATTTGTATCTGATATGCAATGAAAAGGAATGGTATTGTTCGTTCCGAAGTAATCAACAACGTAATGAATCATGAAAAATGCTTTTGAATGTATGATAAATGTTTTTCTGGAAGATAAAATTAATTTTCGAAACTCACAAATGAGAGTTTCTTTCTCTGTTTGTTATAAATTTTACTGGAAATTCTATATATTTATCTACAGATAGATAGATTTTTAGATTGCTCTTGTGGTTTATTAGAAAAGTATACCAAATTAATTAATTAATTTAATTATATAATTTTTTCAGATACTATATTTATTGAAAATCCATTTCTATTTTTAATTTTATTATTTTCAAAAGATTTAATGCTAAAGGTTTGCGAAAAGTATCCAAGATTAAAAATTTTTGCTTAAATAAAAAATAAACTAAAGTCATTTATTTTGCTCGATTTTATAAAAATGGTTCTTTTTTCAGTTTTTAAATTTAGGTGTCAATTCTAACATACATGTATCAAATTTTAAGTTTTGCTTGAGTGTTAACCTTAATGAAAACATTTAAAAGTATATTTGGAAGGAGATAAGAAAGAGAATAAGATACCATTTAAATTACTAAAATCATAATTGCTTGTATATAATTACTTATTAATTATATGGTGTTGACTTGATTTCTTAATGATCCCTTTCCTCAAAATTAAAATGCATATTTTATTTACTTTCTTTTTATTTCTATTTTTTTCATTTATTAACAAGGCCCTCTTAGTGATCTGTTTGTAACATCGTAACTACTAATTTCGATATTCAGTGATTTACTTAGTATGTACATGCACAGAAGTATTATTAATGCGTTTTTATTAAATTAATTTTCTTTTAAGAATGAAATAGTAAATTAATACCAATTAATTATATTTTCATTAAATTTAATAGCATCCATTATACCTGAAAAGCTCTAAATGTAGTAGGGAAGTTAGTTTTAAAATGTAAATGCAAAATACGATTGTTAAAGTATTAAGCCATCAACTAAAAATTATCATTCTATTTCATTTTTACATTTTTAAAAACTGTTTAGAAGAAAAGAAATTATAGAAATAATCACTTGCCACTTAATAAGTCATGATATCAATCTCATACAGTTAAATTCGTTCTTCTTTACAAGGGATAAAATAATTTAAAATTATAAAGTAAATAACAGTATCGGCATTATCAAAATTATTCCCTACATGTTATAAATATATTTTGTTTGCAGTTGAATCTCTATTTATAAGTTCCATTCTTCTTTTCTTTAAAACAATGGTAAACTTTTAATTTTTTTTTATTTATTTATTTATTTATGATTCAAGGTTTAGATAACATTTCAAGTTCAAATTCAGTAATATGCATTACGTGAAAGGTTGCATAAATTTACATTCAACAGAATATGATTTAATTCTTTGTAATTAGTTTTTAAAAGATTTATGTCTTATAATTTTCAGTCCTTATATCCTTGGGAGATTGGTTCAGAGTCTGGAGTCTGAGATTTATTTTCATGGAATCAACTGCTATTGGATGGATTTTTCTAACATATTTTCATAAAATGTTTCAAGAATCTTAGAGAATCGATTCTTTTTAAAGTTGGCAATGCAATGCTATAGAAAAAGTTTTCATAGATTTTTCATTCACCATGAACTATTTAACCATAGTAATCAATTTTTGAGTGTAAGTTCAATACGCAGAATTTTTTGTTTTATCGTTGGAGCAATGCTTTGTGCAATAACCAAAAGTATACTTATTTGTAAAATAAATGCGATAATTCATCTTAAAAGATAAGAAATTGATTTTATTTCCTTCGTTTAAGTGTTGTTGTGGAATATGAGCAATTAAATCAATTATGTAAATGAGTAACAAAGCTGTACTAGTTAACAACAAGAATAAATTTAAAAGCATTTTCATTTTTTCAGCTAATATTATATCCATTTCCTACTATTTAAAAATAATAATTTACATCAATTTGCTAGAATTAGTTTGGTAATCTGATGTAAAGAATTTAAGACATATATATTTTGTTTTTCTTACTTTTAATAATCAGAACCATTCAAAGTTCCTTTTCCCGATATCTGTTTGATTAAATAATCCATGGTTATTTTAGATTTTTTTTAAGGCTCGCGTTGTAAATTATTTGCAAAAAATTGAGTTTTACAAATCTTATTTACTTACAGAGGTTGTTTGATTAAATGTAGAATTGATAATGGAATTATTTTCAAGTACTGTTCTAGTCATCATAGAATAACACTAATATCTCTGAAAAAAGAAATTCAATTAATTTCGAATTACGTTAAAATAAATAAGAATGTTATCTTCATTCAGTCCATGAAAATGACTTTCATTTTTAGTATGTGATCACAAACCAGAGAAAATATGCTGATTTAGATCATTTAAGTTGAATGTTTCCTTTCATCACTGGAAACTACAAAAAGAAATATTGTTCCGTAATCTTAGAAACACTTCTTATCAAAGGATACATTAAATTTTCCAATCTTCTAAGAAATCATCACCACGTTAATGTAAAACCAAAATCAAATAGATTTCTCTCAAGAAACTTAATGGTGCATTTTCTTGATGAATAATTTTCATATCGTAGAGGTTTCTTTTTACAGGTAGGGTGTTCAGAAAAAATGTGTCTTCAGTATTCATTCCGTAATCGATTGAAATGTAGAAATACTTCCTGGTGATTAACTCATATTTTTTACTTTTTTTATATTTGCCTTTGGAATCGATACCCAAGTATTTCAGATTGTTCATAGGATTACGGTTGTTTTTTCCCCCATTTTTCTCTTGCTGCATTCAATTTAATTCTTTGTCTATTGCAAAAATACAAATTCAACGAAACTACTTATTCTAATTTTCACACATTATTTTAAAAGATGTCTTAACTCAACATTTTATACACTACAAAATAAAGTTAAAATATTTGTTTATAAATATACTTCATTAAGGTACATAATATACAAAGCGCTAAAAAAATTTTTCGCTTTCTTAAGAAGGATTTCGAAGATTTGATAAATTATATATCTCATACCAAATTAGTGATCATAAACGGATATTTTCAGGTAATGATTTCAAAACGGGATATGTAACTGTACGTAACTAAAAACGATTCAGAAAAAATGAAATAAAATTATCACTGAAAAATTAAATGCAAAATAAGTTCAGTTTTATGCCATTGCAAAAATATTAAGTTTAAATGATTCCGTACATAGTGATAACGAAACCTTTTGCTTAATTAGGTCATATACATGATGCTTAGAAAACTTCTTTCCCAATGAAAAGATACAACCTAACACCCTTTCAATTACGCTATCTTAGCCTTTCATTTCCGCCGTTCAGTTCTATCAATCGTAATTGAATCGTGACATATCTTCCCATTCTTTCTCATTAGAAATGTCTAGACAATTCCAGAAGTTGGTTCATTGCTTAGGTAGATTTATTTCATCAGAAATATTTACCTACATTATCACTAACTCTCTCTCCCTCTCTAAACTATCTTATTTGCATTATCTAGTATCTCAAACACCAGTCACATAAGTTTCGTTTTCAGTGTTTGTTTGCATCAATTTGTATTATTATTAGTAATTATTTTTATTTGTGCTTCACCTAAATGTTCATGCTTAATTTTTATTTTTATTGATATGTATCTTGTATGAAATAATTATGTTGCCATATCTCACGACAGCGCGTATTTATCTGTAGAGCGATGGCAACTTCTTTGTTTCGTTTTTTGAATGCTTGAGCTGAAACGAGTTTGGATAGCTTAAAGCGGTGAATGCATTGTAGTGTACTGCATTCACCGCTTTAAGCTGCTGGCAGTTGTTAATCGAATAAACTTCTTTGTATCGGTTACTAAGGTTTCTTTAGTCCTATGCGTCGATTAGTATTAATAGAAATTAAATATGTATTAAAAAGTAAACGGTATATCAATCATTGTTTTTTGATATTAATTTTTTAATGTAGATTTAACTTTACAGATATATTTACCAAATGAAAACATCACATGAAAGTTGACTTTTTAAATATCCAGAATTTAAGTCTCGTTGTGCGCTTATTGAGTGGGCAGTGTGTAAGAAATGGTGGAAATGCAGTTTAGCCCAACCACTTGGATAGATTTCAAAAATCGCCAAAATTAGCGAAAATCGCAAGGGTTGCAATGACTAAAGTCATCGTAGAGCAGTGCAAACAGAATAGCCTTATTTGGCAAACTATCTCCAAAAAATAACGCCACCTAGGGTGGTCGGGCTAAAATGCATTTCAATCTTAGAGAAATTATTAACTAAGAAACAAAACAAAAATACTTAGCAACTAATTCATCAAAACAGTTCCAACGAAGATCAAGGCAAAATTTTACCTTAATATTCTTAGAATAAATAAATGTATTCATTATAATTAATTCAACTATTACATCATTTTTCAGCTTAAAAATCTTCATGAAAAAAAAAATACAAAATGCACTTTGAGCTTGTTCTGTTTCCTATAGGAGTTACACCTTTCGTCGGTTTTTTTCTCATACCGACATTAAAAAGGTCCTTCATAACCAGTATTAATGAAGAATGCGTTTTGACACTTAATTTGTTAAATTTGCATGGCTATAGAAAAGTGGGTAGGAATTTTTTTGTCATGTATTGAAATTCATGTGTGAATAAATATAAAACGAAATATATCATTTCTTCTTGTTCTTTTACACAGCCCTCATGTATGCTAGTATCTTCGGTAATGTTTCGGCGATCATTCAGCGACTATATTCTGGTACGGCTCGTTACCACACTCAACTCTTACGAGTCAAAGAGTTCATACGTTTCCATCAAATCCCGAATCCTTTGCGCCAAAGGCTTGAAGAGTATTTCCAACACGCTTGGACTTATACGAACGGTATTGATATGAATATGGTAAGTAAAGTTTTACTTATTTGTTTTCAATAAAAAAAATCATTAAAATGTCCTGAAAAATTAATATGTATCACTTCAGTCTGTGTATGTATGTAGAAGTGAAACTGAATAGAGTCAATTTCAAATGGTTATCCTTTCAATAGGACGTCTGACTCGCTTAATGTGAATCCAGTTTGTGGAACCAGTTAAAGTTTATTTTTTATAAGTTTTTATTTTACTTGATAGGTTCATGTGTACAAATTGTCTTTCCTATTCCACATCTGTACTCGAATTTGTAACCTATTTTCTATAATCCAATGAAGCTGAAATTATGCATACTCGAATAATTCCGATCACAAAACAATATACTATGGTATGCTCAAGCAGTATCGGATTTGGGCAGGGGAAGCCTGGAGAACTAGGTCTTGTACTATGTATCTGAATTTTAACTCACTTCCTATAATTCAATCAAAGAGAAATTTTGTGTAAGATTTTGATTCCGATGGCAATACAATACTACGGAATGCCCAAAAAGTAACAGGCCTTGAGGTGGCCTGGAACCAAGGCCTTGCAATTAGCAACGACCAATTGGGTTGAAAGTTCACACTCAAATGATTTTTAGTCTAAAATTCAAGACTAAAAATAATTAAGTAAATATAAGTAAAAAAAATAAACTTTTATTTAAAGTTTTACTAAAATTGTAAAATATTTTTTAATATAAAATAGTATATAATGTGTAAAAGCTTTTGTAGCGTTCATACTTCTTTACAGAAATTAATAGTTATGGTATTTAATTAGTCGGTAATTACCTATGCAACTTAATTGAGTAAAGTTTATATAAATTAGTCAAGTCTTAATCAATTTTTTCTAAATTATTTTATTTCAAAAAAAATTTGTACCTTTTAATCTATCTTTAAATAGAAACTTGATTAAAAACCTTTTTACTTATATTTATTGCTTGTTTGAATTTTATTATAAAGGGAATCGTTGTGTGATTTTCGAATAATTTCTTTTATTAATGAATTAATTGTTACAATAAAGTTTATCTTCAGAAGAAAAATCTTATTATTGAGAAAAACACATGGCTCTGTTTTAAAATATTTTAGAGTAAGTGTAAAAAGTGAATGACTTATAATGAAAATTGCTTAAAATAATGATTTATAAAAATATTTTTTTGCTCATTGATTTTATAAAAATTGCTGATATTCATATTTTAAATAAATGTTTAAATTTAAATTTTAGCTGAAACGGCATGTAATTAATTTTAATCTTATATAATTTATTTTAAGTCAGAGCTTTAAATAAAATAGGAAGTACAGTAAATAAATTTTCCTTGTTATTTAATCTTCATAACATTCCTGTAAAATTATGCATTGGTTGGCGCGATCTTCGAGCTATTCCTGACTTAACTGGAAATCCTTTATTATAATGCCCCTTAACTCCCTCATAACGTTACACTGAATCGTCTCGATATGGGCATATCTTTTAGCTCTAAGTTCGTTCTTAAAGTAGGGCTACCAGAAAAACTATTGTTAAATTTATGACTTTCTAAGATTTTTGGTAGAGTTACCAATTTGGCGATTTATTGCCAACAAAAGAGTTGTTGTTGCGAAGCAGTACTCTTAATTATGATCCATTCCAAATTCCAAGTGACTTCTTCACCTCCAGTCAAAAAATACTATTGACATCGTCTTATCGCCGTATTAACATTTAACTGGATCGGCAGTCAAAAGAAGAAAACCGGGGTTTCTCAGTAGATTCATTTCAAAATCGCAGGTTCATTCTCTAACACCCATTCAGATTAGGAAATTTTGACCAGGCTGAAAGCTGGGTTAGATTTAACTGCGCTTGCGTAGTAAGCAATTTTTTATGTTTACGTTTTTGTAGGTGTATGTGAACAGTTTTGGGTTTGGATATATCACAGCTCTTACTAAAATTAAGAAAATATCATGGATTGCTCAATTAGATTATTTAGAAAAAATGAAAACCTGAAGAGATTAGATAGTAAGGAAAAAGGATATATTTGCAGAAAGAGAAAACTACGAGTTTCAGAGAAGATTTCGGTTTGTAAATGAAAGTGTCGTGGAATTGACTACTAATTCAAGAGAAGTTAAAGAGCAAAACCACTTTAAATTATGCGTTAACTCCAATCGAACAGGTTCTGATTGCTCTGCGAATTAATGCTGTTGCATTCATGCAGTTATGGACTTGACATATCAGTCGAGGTCACGAGATCTATTTTGACCAATGAGATTCAATCAGTAAACGCTGGTTAGGAAACTGATTTAAGTAAGCTCCAACCCTTAATACAATCTTCATCCACATTTTGTGTTCTCTGTTTTGTTTGAATCTTAATCGTCAGTTAAATCTCTAATCTCCTACCACAACCCTAAATCTCGAATGAGAGAAAGCTCGATTTTATTTATGTTAAATAGTTCAACTACGTTAGCTTTTTTTCATAATTCGGCACATAAATGCTCTCTCTCCTGCGATTTCACCCTCCCCGATTCCAAATTCCTTGTTAATGACGAGCTCCGACCCATAATACTATGTTGCTTGTGCTGTCTGAATGCCAACAAAATTCAACCGCTTTGTCACTGATTGAAAGAAAACTTCATTGGGCCTCAGCGTTTGCAAAAAGGGAGGGGAAGCGACAACGTCTGTCAGCTGATCGCTCACCATGACTTCGAGGTCAAGGTCACTGCCCTTTTTGCTCAGGGCAATATAAAATGGGAGATATCTGCAAAACTTATACTTCCAAAACAACTCATCATAATAATATTTTCTACTGATTGTTTATTGGGGAATGCGCTTTTTCTTACATCTATAAAATAAGCAGTGGTATCAATCAAGTCATTATTATTTTGGCCATCGAAAAAAATGTCAAATGTATTTCAACTCGTTATGGGGAATATTCGATTTAAAGGTTTTTCGTTAATCGGTTGAAATTCCCAACGCAATATTTTCTCTTTCACTGTTTTTTCTTCGCTTTCTGTAAAATGGTTGTTTTGGCAAACCTTCGAAAGGGGAATTTCGTCGCAAATCCCACATTTCACTGATATTCATCTTTCCATATTACTCATCCGAAAAAGAACGGGTGGAAGAAGGTGTCTTGAAATTTTTATTATTATTGAAGCTTTTATAATCTATTTCATTAGGAAATTGATTTTAGAAAAACGCTCTGGCTGACGATGAGAAGAAAACTTCGACCAAATTCTCTTGAGACCAAAATAATCCTCTGCTTAGTATACTCTTATGTATAGCATGGTTCCCCAACTCAGGATTTAATAGAACTAATCTGCTACTTTTGAATTTCCCAAATCTGTAAAATTAATGATATTTCAAAGTTGACGACATTATTCAAAGTTTGCGGAGAATCTGCTTGCGAATTCAACAAACATTTCGTTCTCTGCTCAGTGCCTTTTGAAAATCTTCCAAACACCAATATCATTTTGATAGGAATTCTCTTAGAAGTAATTTCTTCAATTTCTCGCAGTCCTTAATATCCTCGTCTAACATTACAACAACACATTCCTCTCTCTTTCACCTAATATGTTCATTAAGATTCCAAATTCGAATTTAGACGGAATATTTTTAACGGCAAACAACCTGTAAGGATGATACTAAAAAATAAATAATAGGCTTCTGTTTTTTATGCTAGTGCAATTATTATTAGGGATGCGAAACCTCTTCCCTGGATTTGATGTTTAATTAAAAACTTATAATTTTGAGAATAGTACATTATTTATTAAACTGTGCCGAACGAAATGATCGAATAGTGGAGATATTATTAAAGAAATAGAATTAAGATTTTGAACTATGACTCAAATGAAAGGATTCTCATTTGGTGCACTCATTAGTTTATTTAAACAAACAGTTTAAGTTAACAAACACGTACCTGGAGGAGGAGGACAGTGGTGTCCCGATCGTTAAAGTTAAATCGTGAACATGAATGTAGGTGCTTTGTGTGTGTGTGATTCGCGAGTGTTACATGTCCGTGTGAGTGTGTCGAATGTCGTGGGTGAATGTGTGCCAAATTCTTGGCAAACTTCTTATTTAACTAGCACGCAGGACGAATAGAGGGCAACAACAAAGAGGGAGAAAGCGTCCTTTCCTCCTGAAATGGGGATTGAAAATTCAGTGACCTCCTGCGGGTCTTTCATGTGTAAAATCAAAGTCTAAAAGGGACTATCTCAAATCAAAACCACTTGTTTCATGATCGTGGGAACGTCCAAGTATCATTAGTTAAACATTGCTGAGAAAATTCTCTATCGATAGGGTTATACTGTTCGAAATCTTTGGAGGCTTTATCTGTGTGGAATGCTGTCTAATTGAATTTCCTGTTCTTTCTCTGGCTGGGAAAGTCCAATTTTTCCTAATTTCATCTGCTATTTTAAAAATGACGAGTATCATGGGAATCAACACAAACAATGATAATCTCACATGCAAGAAAAGGTATTCTACAAATTCCATTCGGTGCATTGATATAGCCTTTTAACTTTCTTTTTCAAAGTGGTAGAGTCATTTGTTTATTAACTTGAAATTAACCAGGAGATGACAAATGCTGCCGATAGGGCTATATTAGTTTCAAAAAATATTAGTAAGAACTATTAAATAAAAATTAAAAGATAGCAAAAGCTATAAGAACTATAAGTGTAAAATCAAATTTGAATCAAAATTTTAAAAAAGTATTATTGCAAGTAATGTAAATAAAATCTCATATTAAATGCTAAAAAATAAAACTTAGTATAAAAATACAAAAAATAGACGCTTAAATCATTAAAAAAAACAGTTATTAAAATTATTGTAAACTATAGAGAAAATGAAAAAAATTAGAAATAAAGCAATTTAGTATTGTCACAGACTATGATGCGTGGATAAACCACTATTACAGATATAACTGTTCCACTCAGCAATTATCTTATAAAAAGTAAATTAAACATCAAATATTAAATAAAAATCAATTAAAAATTAGAAAGACGAATATCAGAATTGCCACAATTAAAAAGAAAAACATCTAAAAATTTAATCGGCTTATTTCAAATCTAAAAAGATAATATAATTAAAATAAAAAAAAGGATTAAAATTTTAATCAGAAAAAAAATTTCGTACATGTTAATAATAATACAATGACGTCGAAAATAATAATACAATGACGTCGAGAGGAATTCCCACCTAGCGGAAACAAAATTTAAAGTGGTTACACGACTTAAATTCGTAAGTTAAAATTTTAAAAAATTCAAAGTGAAAAGAAATTCTTACAAATAAAATAATATATTATAATATGAAACTATTATTTTTTTTTAAAAAAATATTATTACATTTTTTAATAATTAAATAACTTAAGCAATTTCTTGAAAATCTAAAAGTCTTAAATAAGTAGCAAATTCTAGTTAATAATTTTATATTTTTAATTGTTTTAAGGAAGTTAACAGGATTATTAGAATGAAAGTAGATAGTCTGATATTTAATTCACTTTACGTATAATATTAAAATAAATACCATATATTATGTTTTTATTACGTAGGATGTAATTAAGTATAATATTCCTAAAAAATAAGTTACTCAAATTACTGTTTCAGAAAGGTACCTTGCGTACAGTAAAATTAAAATTTTCTCTCTCATTGTACAAAAATATATTACCATATATTATGTGTTATAAAATATATATCACTGTATATTTTATCAACAATTTTAAACAATTATATAAGTACTCCGTTTTAAGAATATTTATAAGATGGATCATTGTAAGAGATGAATAAAAAGATGAAAGAAAATTTAAATGAGATGGGTCAAGTGAGAAAGTAAAGTTTATTGACGCAAGAGCCAGATAACGCTATGCTGTGCCAAACAAGATTTAACTGTGGTCTGGACGAGAAGAAATTGAAGATAAGACACAAATTGGTTGACAAGAAGGAGGATCGAAAATAGAGAAGGATCGCTAGGGTAACCCGGGGGCACGTCACCCGTGTTTACCAAAAACAATAAACTCCATGGGAAGAAAAAGATCTCTAGGATGCCTCGGGGTCATGATACCCGTACTTACCTAAAGAAATGCACCTGAGGTCCCCTGATGTAATCCCCAGGGGCAGGGTGCCCGGCTATACCCCCAGACGCTGGGTACCCATTTTAGTCGCCTCTTACGACATGCATGAGCTGCAGTGGGACTATAAAATGAGATGGATAAAAATATAAATAAGGTTTGATGTCATGTTTCAGACGAAAACACATTTGTTTTGCATGTAAAAATAATTCAAAGTTAAATAGTCCCTAAAATTATTCATTTTTAAGGAATCAAAATATGTACATATAAACCAATTTTTGTCCCAAATTTTTCAGAGTAATATTTTACCCTATTACAGTATATTTGAATGCTACATATCATAAGGGAATAAATAATATATGCACTATTCAAAATCGATACATGTTGAGGCTTATAGGAATCACTTATATCGTGAGCATTATCAAACTCTGAAACAGATAAATGCATAATATTAATTATTTACCCGTTATTGGTCAATGGAATTTCTAGAAATTTAAATGATTCCTGATTTATTACAAGATGTAGGAATTCGTTGTAGATTTACATATTTTAATGATGTTATTAAACCGGTGAATATGCTATGTATATATCATATTGAAAATTCCTTTAAAGCATATAATATAAAAAGTATTATGAGATTTATATATTCCTAATATATGTATTCGAAATTCATAACTAAAGAGAGAAATTTAGATTCAAATTCAAAGTTGAGCGAAATCTTTTTATACTGCAAAACCACGTAGAAGAACTCATTTGCATTCCTAGAATCTTTTGATATTTTTACTTATTTAACAGTGTTTTCCAATTTATATCCTTAACTGTGTCACCTGAATATAATTCGGACAACTCGAATGTGCAACGCTTAGGACGCCCGAGTTGGAGAAATACAAGGTTATTTAAACGTTTCATCCAATTTCAAAATTCTATATTTCCAAAAATAAACGGCACAGAATGATAAGTATTACACAAATACAAAGGGAAAATGTAGTAGTTTAATATTTTGAACAACAGATGGCACTTGTGTGTTCCTTTGTGAAGCTATTTCAAGAAAACTATTTTAGAAGCTTTCTCTGAGCTACTTCGCAATTGGGTCACTAGCAGTGGACCAGATAACTCGATGTTACACAGCTGGCCACCAAAGTCACCTATATAAGCCCCATGCAATTTCTTCTTTTGGTGGTTTATAAGATAAAGTGAAAGCGCCACCACTGCCTACAAGATTATGTAAACTTACAAATTTCTGCTGCTGTACAGTCAATCACCACTGACACTTTACAACGTGTTTGGGAGAAATTTACTTATTGCATTGACATTACATGTATAACTTAAGGAATTTATATAGAATACTTGTAAAGAAAATTGTATGATTTTCCTTTACATTCACGTGTTGTTAATCATTTTGTGTCATTCATTTTTTTAAAATATGTAATTTTGAAATCGGATAGTTCATTTTATGTGAACAACAATGTATTAATATTTCTATTCTGTGAAGGCCGAACTCTGAGCTTGTTTTTTGTTAAGAAAAGAAGTTTAATATGCAAATTCACAATAGATGGCAACACTTGTCTTTCAGGGGAGAGAAAAAAATTAGTGTAATCGGCTGTAAATACGCGCCAAATGAAGGGGATATTTTGAACAGACAGTCAGATATTTTTATAACTCATCGTCATTTTTCACGAATTTAACAAGAAAAGAAAGCCTTTTTTTTGTTATGTTTGATTCAGACGTCGATGAGAAATATATAATTTTGACCCTGACTTCAGTCTGTACAGAGTTTGATATGGACTTGTATGCAGTGCCATGTTTTGGTATATATTGTGCTGCGAAGAATTTGTGAAATATGCATATTCAAACTTATACTGTTGTATCAGGTTTAAGCATTAGTTTATCAAACTTAGCTTCATAATTACTATGCCATTTGATTGATTGATTTTGTTATAATAGTCATAATTTGAGTAAAATAATGTGTGATTGGTTATTTTTTCCGTGTAAATTAAAGCATTAACAAGTAGCTACTTCATTTATTCTTATTTACTTAGTTATTTTTGAAAAATTATAACTTATTAATCTTATTGATATAATGCTCAAAGTTAAGCATGATTCTCCCCTTATTTGATACATTTTTTTTAAATACATATACCACATTTAATGGGTTAATCCTTTAGATAGATTAATTTTAGTAACTTATTCTAACAAACATTTTGAGGAATGAATATTGAGCTTAGTATATGAGAATTAAAATATGTATATTAGTATATGAGCATTAGTTTATCAAGTCGAGCAGGCTTAAGAAACTTTAAAATTAAGTTTGAAATCGTATATATTTTGTTAAAAGCACAACAAAATAGCTACACTACTTTTAGTACATTCCTTTTAAGAAAATTAGAATCGTAAATTGAAAATAAAAAATACCTATAAAACAGACTCTGCATATTTTAGAAGAGGCACAAACCAACATATAATTCTTTTTATTTTTCCTGTGTTTACCTTTCCCTATCCAGATAAAATATTATTTTTTTAGAATTTATTTAAAAAAAAATAGCAATCACTGTAAAAACTTCAATTTTTATTTTCATTATGCGTTTATTAATGAAATACGTAAAAAGTCTTCCAAATGTCTTACAACTGCTCTACGATGACTTTTCTATTAACATCAGCAATTATTTCTTTTTTTTATGCATAAGTATATTTGAAATGTAATTTTAAATATTTTACCACTTTTCAGCGTTTCTTAATTAATCCGAAAACATTTGTCATAAACAAGCAGAAACAATAATAGAAATAAGCATATTAAATTTTTTAATCACAGTGCATTAATTGATTTCTTATTGAAACTGAAACTTTCAAGAATCATGCAGTAAATAAAAACTTATTTTAAACATAATTACATCCAGCTCATAACAAAACGATAGACAATTATTTTGAGAATTTATTTTCATTTCGGTTATATACTCTCCTTGAATTGTCGAATTGTTTCTAGAAAATATTAGGAGCACCGCTTTTACTTGTGTTAATATTTTTATTTAAAGCTAAAATGGTAAGTAAATTTATTTTCAAGAAATCATAAATTTCTATACAAAAAACTCCTTTAGGAAACTGAATAGAAATATATGTTTAATGAATATAAAAAGTAAATATTTTTTTTTTCTTATTGATATCCATAATGTATTATTTTCAAAATTTTCTAATTCTATTATAATATTTAAAAAAAATACTTTTCCTAAAAAATTACAGCATATTTCAATTTTTTTCTGCAAAACAATTAAGAAATCTGAGTTAAATGAACTCTTAATTAGTTCGTATTCATTTCATTCACCAGATATATACCAGTTTAAAATAAGAGTAAAAAGTTCTTGCGAAAATACATTTTATTTTTTCAAAATATTTATTTCATTTTTTACTCACTTTGACTCTTTTCTTCCATTATTGATAATCAAAATATTGCATCGTAAAATCATATAAGATATAAAAATTTCAAATAACTTAAAATGTAATTTATTATTGTTTTTACGCTGATGGGATAAAAAGTTAAAAAGATATTACACCAGGATTTATTTTCCAGTTTAAGACAATAGTTATATGATTTAATGAAAAGGTCACATATAAATTATATAATTTCTAGACATATTTCACAAAATTAGTGATGAAAACGATATATTTAACAATCACTTTCATCACTAACAAAATAATTTGGAACATTTCCTGTCCAAGCACGTTAAGTTAAAAAGCAAATCATTTTAAGGAACGAACAATAAAAAAAAGTAATTTTACAACTCTTTTATAGTTAAGCTTCGCATCATTTCCACCAACTACTAAGCTTCGTCTTATTTTCAGTAATTATGGTTATATAAATTGAAGCTATTCCTGTATGAATGGATTAAAATATATTTTTAGAAATTATATTTTTCAATAAATCATAAGACTTAAACTAAATTTTCCGAAAAATAACTGAGTTCATTTCTATTAATATATATGCTTTGCTTCTCAGGAATTTTTCTCAGACGAGGAGAAAAGAGGAACCAAATATTTTTCAGTATACTGTAGCAGTAGAGTTGCAGTTACTAGGCCTGGTTTAATCCCTCTGAATAAGTTTTATGGGGGGGGAGAAAAGTTGGTCGTCTAGACAGCTATTATTTACAATAAAACTGCCGACTTCTAGAAAAGATTTAGAATCCAGCATGCGAAAAAAGCAATGCTCCTGTATTGTTGCTTTTTTTAAAGATTTGTTAAATATTTACCAAAGCTTTGTTACTTTTTTAATAAATAATAATGTATAATTTTAAGTTTTGTGTAAAGATATTAAAATAATTTTACTTTTAACGAAATTTAAATCTTCAGCGAAATCATTATGTATCTATATTCACATTAAGTTACAATTGTTGCATATTTTAAATATGAGAGAGATAAATTGAGAAATAGTCCCGTTTCTGTTTTAAATAAATCACTTTATAATGAATAAGATGATTGAATTCATTTGCATTTTAAAATTCTAGGCTTCATATATATATATATATATATATATATAACATAGAGTTCACACTATAATTAATTAAGAAATATTATTATAGTTCTACTTTTGATTTAAAGGATAAAAATGCATCAACATTAACGTCAAATATTCCATTTAGTTGGTTACTCCATATGTAACTTAATTTTCCTCCTTAATGCGAGCTAATATTTTGAAATTGCTTCGTATTTTTCTTCCACTGCGTAAACGTCATATGAGCACAAATGATTTAAATTTCTAAGCGCATAAATTTCAATTGGCGGATATTTGCTTCTTTAAATCCGTCGTTTGCGAAAAAATAATTTAATAGCATGTAAATTTATTCGTCTGATGGATCCTATGCACTTAAAGTCAAGGGGTTAACATTCTTTAATATAATATCAAATTTGTGTCAAAAAGAGAAGTAAAACTTATCATATTGATCTAAAAATCTTTTACAAAGCAATAAGTTTTCTAAGTCAATGTTTTATAACACAATTTTCCATTATTGAATTTTATAAAGCGTTATTATCTTCCTCGGTATTAATGGAAATCCAATCAGATCATAAATCAGTTGTGCATCAATCTCCTTTTAAAATGATAATCATTTGCTGAAGGCGACGCTTTTGAGCATATAACTAATCCCCAAAATATATTCTTTACTTTTCTCCTCGGATTATATTTTTATATGGTTTTTAATTTGCTAGCATTTTTAGTACATGCTAAAATAAATTAACCCCAATTAACTTAAAAATTTCATTAGCTTCTTTTATTAAACATTTAACAGAACTTTATATTTGAGTTTTTAACTGTTTGCATATTGAAGAAGCATATATGTATTTTTTTACAAAATACATAATTGGTTCATTAACCAGATGTGAGAAAACCTGGCAAAGGGCAATTTTTTACGTGAGCCTTTGCAGCTTCATGAGATTTTAATTTGGGCTTAAATTTGCAGATCAGTTTTGACTTTTCTATATGAAAATACTATATCAGGACATCTATTGGCAGAGGCTGTAGTGAAACGACGAATTTTTCTCAAAGAAATACATCATATGGTCCGTAGTCAAGTTACATTAGAAAACGTCATACAAAATGATTTAGTGGGCACCTTAATTCCTGACGAGTCTTTAATCTCAGTTGAACTCAGCGTCATGAATAATCCGGTCATCGGTAATTTTTTGGAAAATTATATAAATGGTGTCAAATAAAAAAAACGAACAAAACAAAATAAAAATAATGTTCCATAAAAAGTTTCACAAAGAACAGATGAACAAAGGGTGTTAACTATTTTTTAATAATTATTAAATTATTAAATTAAATATTAGAATTCATAAAAATGTAAAGTATTGAAGTGGACAATAATATTCTTTCCAAATATTAACATTAAAGCAAACGATAAATTATTAAATTGAATATATTTAAAGCTAAATGTAATTATTCCTGCTGTAAAATAAAAACAAATCACATGCTATTTACAAAAGAAACAAGTTTAAACTCAGAGAATATAAACATACCCTTGGCTAAAAATAGTTTTTCAGTGTCTAACCATTTTGATTTCGCAAACGTTATGTTAAACTCATTGCATTTCGACTTCCGTCCTCAAATCTTTAATATTTTTTGTATTTGATAGCAAAAAGTGCATTCATAAAAGCAAAACTCAATGTAGGTTTCCGCGGAATTGAATTTTTCATCCGATTCTTAAAAAAATATTTTTATCCCTATTTTAAAATTCATTTCTGTGTTTTCCGGTCATTAAAAATATTTTCAAAAATTTAAGAAAAAATATATTTCCACTGAAACCTTCATTTTTTTTTTCACTTTCAGTTGTACTTTTTTGCATTCAAATAGATAAAATTACATAGATTTGAGGACTGTAATAATTTCTATAGGATTAACATAACGTTCAGGAAAACAAAATGACCCGTAGATATATGATATGGGAGCTTTAATACATATATACAATATATATAAAAAATTGTGATACTGATTCATATAAAGACTTGATTATTCACCATATAATAAGCAATTTAAATTTGATAAATAATTCCCTTGGGTCTTCTATGTTCGTTGGCAACAATTTTTTTTTTGTTATAATTGATTTTGCTTGCTATACAATTAATCTGATCTCCACTTTTTCTATATAGGATTGTTATTTCGTATGACAAAAGTCACATGATGTTCCAGATATTAAATTTTGATGTATATTTACAGGTGTTAAAAGGCTTCCCCGAATGCCTTCAAGCAGACATCTGCTTACATCTGAACAGGAATCTGCTAAACACCTGCCCTGCTTTCAAAGATGCCAGTCCGGGATGTCTTCGGGCCCTTTCAATGAAATTCAAAACAACGCATGCTCCTCCAGGAGACACGTTGGTTCACAGGGGAGACGTATTGACGTCCCTCTACTTTATTTCCCGGGGAACTATAGAAATCATGAAAGATGACGCTATTATGGCGATCTTAGGTAAGAAAAGTTCGATTTTTGGAATAGCTTTCTGTAGAATTTCGCTAAAAACGGTGATCGGATATCAAAGTGTGAAAACACCTTGCTATCCCAAAAGTCTTTTAATCCAAGTTTATTTTCTTTAGAAGCATTCTGTAAAGTATGGAGGGGGGAAATAAGAGGGCATTGAAATGCTCTTGACGTGCAATTATGTTAATTACAGTACAGCAACTAAATTTGAAATTTTGCAAATCCTCTAACGCCATTTTTAAGATTTAAGAGATAATATTTGACAATAAGTTTTTTTTAAAGAATAATATGAAGTCTAAAACGTATATTTGAGTTATTTACTAAATCAATTTCTTAAAATGTTTCTTCGCTTCATGAAACTTCTGAATGGATTTTAAAATATTTAGAATATATCAAGATGAACAGTGTGAGTTAATTCTTTAAATATTTTTTCTATTCATTTAAACTGTGCTGACGGAAGAAAAATCGGTATTCTAAATTGTCCTCCTAGAATTTCTAAGGTCAAAAAAATGATTATTGACAAAATTTTAACTTAATAAAAGTTATGTTTAAGGAATAAAGAAGCCTTGTAAGACACCTTCGACTTACTGTTTCAAAACCTTGATTATTTTATTTAAAATTTAACTATTTAATAACATGTTATAAAATTTTATTGGTTTTTTCTTGTATCAGAAATTGAAGTAATTTGAAATATTTGAGAAAAATAAATCGAATCATTACATATGTATTCTCAAATAAGCACTAGAACGTGAAGACAATTTTAATTTAGCATAAAATGAATATTATATGAATTCAAGGTTATGATATGAGCCAACTATCAGCAAACAGAATTTCTTGTTGAGATAAGAGAGAGTATTAGAGGATCCAATGTCGACAAAAAAGTTCTCAAAAAAACAAAAAAAGAAAGAAATTCCTTCCGCTTTTATGATTCTTCTTGAGACATTTTTTCCACAATTGTTTGGGATGATTATGGATAAATGACTTCTTAATTATGAAATGATGTTCATTCAATCACATCGTACAATTTTAGCATAGCATTTTCTGTTTAATAATGTAATGATTATCAGAAAATTCTGAGCCTAAATATTTATTTATTTATTTTCTTATTCTCTTTATTTGTTGGAATATTTCATTTATTTTCTTTTAAATAACTTTTGAAGAACAGTTGGGAAATTTACTCCGATTTTCTATAAAGATTATATGTTCTAAAAATTTGTACCGTGTCTGTACAAGTATTATACTTAACAGCTAATTAGATGCAAGTTTAAGGCAACATTGATTATTTTCATCTGTTTGCGGAATGTTAATTGTATATAATTTCGATTGCTTCGTGGATTTATATTTACATATGTAGGACACACAAATAAATAAAAATTAAAATTTTACTACACGAATTGAAACTGAAAAATAATTTTTCTTATACTGACTGAAGTAAATTCAAAGTCCTTTATTAATAAATGAAAGAATTATACTAATTTAATAGTTGCATTTAAGCACCTTTCTAACCATCTGTTTATTACAAGCTGAAGAAAAAATAGCAATTAGCTAACTATCTATAATTAATGGTTCCAGTAACGGACACTGACACTCACTAAATCCATACGCATTTAAATTTTAAAATATTTAATAAAAAACGTCTATAAATTTGGCCGATTAAATCGACCCGAAACGAATTACATCTTACATGTACAAAAACAAACAAAGAAGAGTGCCAGATGGCTTATTAAAAGTAATATCGTTATGATGGAGAGCAGCTCCCTCTGGCGTTGAGGCAAGATGGTTACACAAGCCTTCGAATATGTTTCTAATTCTAATGTGTGTACACTGGTTCTATCTCTCTCCTTCTATTTGATATAGATTCTCTATAATAAAAGTTTTTGTTGTTTCATTTTTAGTCAGCATGGCTCTTTTTTTCCATTTTATGTATACAGTTGACTGCAGTTTGCGTAAGACTACGAAGAAACTTATACCAGTTCATTAATTATTAAATGCTCATTATGAGTTTCATAATTAGTAATTAGTATTGAAACATAAACGCAATATATTACCGGTAACCTGCAAAATTCCTCAAATCAATTTCCAATTACGTGCTAAATTAAAGTTTGCTAAATTATTGAATTTTTACAATTGCATACCTGTTAAGACTTAATTACTTATAAAGATATCGAAATTATTTTTTTATGTTTCCAAAATTATATGATTTAAAATTAAAAGTGAAGAATCAAATTCAAATGAATTAAGACTAGAATAATCTGAATTAAAGTTTTATTGCAAGGATTTAATGATTTATTTTCAAAAATGTTTTTGTGTTTTCAATTTGCTGTTAATACTTCGATGAAAGATAAATTTGATAAAATATAATATAATGTTAATTCATGAATAAATAGAATACATTCTTCAAATTATTAATGAATTAGTACACACACACATATAAATGTTAATCAATTAAATAAAACAAGTCGAAATCAAGTTTTAACTCCATTGTATTTATTCTACATTAACACAGAGAAAGAGAGAGATATCACATCCATAGGGCTTGGAGATAAAACTCCACCGTTTGGAGTACAGAACAAGCGCGCAGATGAGCCAGAAAAGAGATTTTTTCCTTACTTTTCTTTTTATACAAGTGATTTTTCCCTTTTTACGTAATAGATCCCATGACATAAGGTATAGGGATTCTGAGAGATTTTCCTGGCCTCCAACAACCTATTAAGGATTATCCCTACAGGTCTTCAACCGTGAGAACTGAAAATTCAGCAATTTTTTATGAGAGCGTGATTGCATAAATTAAAGCTAAAAAGGACTGGTATCAGGAAATAAGATGAACGCTTTACTTTTAAGTATATATATAATTTACACTAGCAAATCGTTAACAGACATGAATAAATACATAATAGCTTGACTTACGAAATCATAATAGCTAAAACTTTTTTACTTAGAACGAGAGTGAGTGCAGCTATATTTTAATAATAAAGTAATTTAAGAAGTTTTAACAAGTAGGATGTCAAATGCATTCTCGCAAACTCAAGGAACTTCATTCGTAAAATCCACCTTCTTTCAACAAATGTTTTATTTCAACTATACACTTAGTGAAGGTATAGTTTTCAGCATTGGTCTTCTGCCAAATTGTTTTAAAAAACATGCAGTTTAAGTAAAACGAATGTTCTGCTCAAACGTGTTTTGAATTTCCGTTTCTCTTCCAGATAAAATAAATCTCTAACAAGCTTCTTTTTATGGGCTCTAGAACCTTTTTCGTTTTTATTACAAATTCCTTCTCCATTTCAGAACCTTTTTTCATCAACTTTGAAAATGTTTTCCTCGCATTTGCGGGAAACATGAATGAATTTCAATACTCTTTGTAGAATAGAAATTCCCAATCAAAATGTAATGAAATTCTCCAGAAAGATGCAAGAATTTACTTTAAATCTAATTTTAAAAACATAAGTTTCATTCCAAAGCTTAAGTTTCATTTTCAAACATAAGTTTCATTTTCAAGCTTAAGAAAGTGATAAAATTTAATTCCCAACAAAGAGAGAGGAATCTTTTAAAATAAGAATTTAACCTCTTCAATTTTGAAATTTTCTACAAAACACTATTATTTTCTTAAGGAAATCGCGAACATTGAGGGATTAGAAATCTTGGCTATTGTAAAATAGCGAACAATTATTCAAATGCACCTTCTATGCATTAATTTGGAGAGGGAGATTCCAACTGAGTGTCGTCCTTGTCACTTGATCGAGGTTCAAAATACCAGGTCCATCACTAATAACCATCGCGTTGCTTCTAGTACGATGTTAATAAGACAGATCCAATATAATCTCTTTTCATCTAGTAATTTCATTAAGATTTTGTCCCATTTTTTTTAACTGCTTGAAAGTTTCAAAATTTTAGGCGATATAACTCTTTGAGTTAGGGTATCCAGAATTGGGGGCATGAAATTTCATCAACCGGAGATGTTGCCCTATTTCTTAACTTATTTTTGTATTTTAACTGTAACCCTCTGTGAAAAATATTTGAGCAATTTAATTTGCTTATAATAAGAACAGATTAGCTCGACATTGAAAATAATTTAAAGTTAAAATACATCGTTCTCAGAAACAACAAAACTAAGGCATTATTTATTTATTTATTTTAAATTTTAATGTTTCTTTCAGTTTTTTCTTTCTTTCGTTTTAGTCAATATTTTGCCCCCTTATTGCGCATTTTTTTCTAAATATGCTGCCTTCATTCCTAAAAATGTTATTTTACTGATGCGATGGTATAAGCGAAGCATTATAAAAACATCTTGTAATACTTTATAATTTACCGTAAAATTACATGAGAAAATAACTTTTTAAAAAAATGAAGACATGCTTGGGTGAGTAATACTTATGAATTCATTCCGTCGAAACCAAAAATTGCTGTAAAGAATTCTGATCTAGTTGTATTGTAAATATAACTTGAAATATAAGAAAATGAATTTTAAATATGGTACAAGGTTTGGATCTCTTTCATTTGTCTTGGTAATCGTTATACAAACAATTGGTTTGTAGAATTTTAACTTTAAGGCTTAAGCATAATTGAAACTTAAATACATCAGATGAATGCATATGTTAAAAGTAAATTATTATCTAATGCTATTTTTGAGTCCATAATTTCAAAGGAATATTGAGCCGCATCCCTTGTAAATTGATTTCTTTTGGAAAAATAACAGCTGAAATCTAATTATGCAAAAAAGGATTCTTTCCTTCGTTTTTTCTGTTTATTTCCTGCATTAAAATTGTAAAGGTCAGTAAATTATACTAGAATAAACTTATATAAACTATCAATACGTCATTAAAAATCCATACAAATTATATATATATATATATTTTATAAAATTCATTATTTTACTTTTTCGGTTAAAATGACTTACTATTTTTGTTTTTATATAAATGAATTTTAGACAAAATAAGTCGCAATAACATTTAAATATTTTAAGCGTATTTATTTGTTTAATGATTTAGTTTAGTTTTTTTATATTAAAGTCGCACTAGAAGCAGCATAAGGGCTATTGGCGATGGACCTCGTAATTTTGAACCACGGTCAAGTGACGAGGACGATACCTGAACTGGCACCCCCCTCTCCTAACATCCCCACCGCGCCAACGGGAGGACTTTGAGCCCCGACAGATTTAACATGCATCAGTCCCGGCTACATGGCGGGTCTTTGGCGGTCAAGGATCGAACCCGCGACTGAACGAAAACCGCCGGCCGCCAGTCCACGACCTTGACCACTAGACTATATTTAATGGTTTTAGGGAATATTAAGGAACAAAGGCAATCATCATTTTAAAATATCTATTTAACCTTATTTGCTTATTGGCCCGTTTTTCCAACTGTCTATTCCTCTCCGACGCAAGTTCCGCCAAATACTTCCGTAATTTCCAACCACGTTCAAATAACAATGTCAACAAGTGCGATAGCACATCTCTCTTTACATCCACGTCACGTCAACGCGAGAACTGTGAGCCGTAACAAATTTAACGTACAGAAGACTGTCTACACGACTTGTCTATCTACAACAGATCTATTTTGTTGCCTAAGAGCCGAAGTTTCTTTGTTTCCACTAACCCAACAATAAAAAAACCTCGAGTCCACAGATTGACTAAAGTATCGCCGGTCACGAGATCGATGCTAAGACGTTTCGTCTGCCGCAGCCATTATTTAATTTTCTTCGTATTAACAAAGGTGATAATTTTTACTTTGAAAATTTTTTTTGTTTATGAAAAAATTTCACTTTCCAAAGCTTTTTGAGTTGTTAGCAGTTCATTGCGTTTGACACGTAACGAACAATTTTTATTAAATAGCCATCGTGCTAATTCTCGTTTCGACTTTCATAAAACAATCATACTTCACAATTATTATTTAGTTATTCGTGAGTTTGTGAATGAATTGTTGGATAGGTATTTACCAAAATTTATTGTTTCGCTTCTACTCTGCAGGAATTAATAATTTAAGCTGGAATTGGAGAAAAATAATTAAAGTTTCGTACAATCATATTTAATACATCTAAATAAAAAAAATTAGATAATCAGCAAATCAGTGAATCAATCAATATTTCTAGCTTTATTAACTAAAAAGGCCCACAAAAATTCGTCAGCTTTATAAAAAAAATTTAACTTTTATAAGTTTCCGTCATTTTTTAGTTTCAAGGGAATCAACAGTAACTGATCGCAATATCCTAGTGGTCATGCATGCCAGCGTTGTTTTCGTTGAGTCATGGGTTCGAGGCTTGATGCCACTAAAGATTCGACGTGTAGCAGCCTTGATGCACGTTAAATCTGATCGAGGTCCAAAGCCCTCACCAACGGGAGAACGAGAAGTTTGAGGTGGAAGTTTGGAGAGAGAGGTTATAGATCTGGATATCGTCCTCGTCACTTGATCAAGGCTCAAAATAACGAGGTGCGTCACTAATAGCTCTCATGTTGCTTTTCAGTGCAACGTTAATAAAGAATCACTCACTCAAAATAAAACGAAAAAATTGATTTCGGTTTCGTGTTCTTAACGTCGCAAAAGAAACAACACGAGGCACTATGGTAATGGACCTCGTAATTTTGATCCTCGGTAAAATGACACCTGAACTAGCACCTCCCTCCCCTAATTTCCACAATACATACCAATGGGAGGACTTGAACCTCGACAGATTTAACGTGCTTCAGCTCCGGCTACACGGCGGGTCTCTAGTGACATCAAGGCTAGAACCCACGACTCGATGAAAACCGCCGGCCGTGAGTCCGTGACCGTGACCACAAGGCTACCACGACAAGAAAAAATCAAAGTGTTCACAAAAATATTTTTTGCTAAAGAAAAATATCATAATTTATAAAGATTTTCTAAATGAACCTCACGTAGATTTGTTACTTTTCAGTAGATTGCGTTTGATAAACTATTTCACCTTGTAATAGGTGATACATCCATATCACCACTATAAATAATAATAATAATAATAATAATAATAATAATAATAATATATATATATATATATATATAAATTGAAAATAACCCATTCTTTCCCAATCGTATGTTCTATTTCTTCACAAACAGCAAATAGGTATCTAGTCTACAGAGAAATGTTTTTTGATTCTACACTTTGTGACTCTTGACACAGAAGTAAAACCTCTTTGAACTCGGATGAAACAAAGAATGCTCTTCATAAGCAACTCCTGCACGTTGATGCGAATGATGATGAGGTAACAAAAGAAGTAATCTCACACAAAGTTAGTTTCCCGAACAAATAACCGTACAAAACCAATTGACTAGATTGAATTCGACACACGTAACTCATCTGGAGAACTTTCTGATTCTCTTTTGATTATTTGATAAAAATATCTTCAGAAACTATGAGAAAAGTTTCTTGGAGAACCCATATATATTTGAGAATGAATCAGGGAATAAAAATTCAATTCTAAATAATACTACAAATGATTTTATACACTTTCTTATCTTTAACTTTTAGGGCTTTGAATACGTATTTGAAAGCATTTATAGAATTTAGCATTCTAGTCTATATCATGCAAATATATTGATCCAAAAATATCCCGTATTGTTGAATATTTTTTACATAATTTCAGGTTTAATTTAAATATAAAGTTTCGATTTTTAATTATAAAATCAATTATAGCCCTCAATACAGTTATTTCATTCCTTCATGATAAAAAAAAGCAAGCTAATTAGAAATTTTTCTAAAAACTTCGATGTGTAAAATGTATGAAGTTAAAGAAGTTTATATTTTAATGTCTTTATCGCTATAACTCACTTCGAAAAATATTTTAAGGGTGTTCTTTATTATAAGCAGTAGAATTTAATCAATTTTAATCCAATTATTTTAGTGGATTAACTATTTGTATCCATTCTTATAAAAATGATCATGTTGTTTGTTTTTCAATTATGTACCAGTACTGAGTTAAATAATAATTGAGACTTCTAATGCTCTTTTGCAGTCGGAAAATAGTATAATACTACATAGGTAACCCTCTATACACAAACACTATTCTACATTACCATTAACGGAGTTAAAGTTACCTGAACATTAATGCCATGAGTAACTTTAGCACTACATATTAACTATTTCTAATGTTTAGTCAAATCATGAAGAGGTGTAAAACGAACACTCATAAATATTTCTATATCGAACTATAATCATAAACGCACTTGTAACGAGTTCTCCGGTGTTTCCCCCTGCAACTAAGATTTTGGACTACGTTATTCGATTCTTGAATTTCACCATATGAAAGAACCGTAACTTATGTAAACTATGATATATGTAGAAGTGCAGTGATAAGGAAATATCAGATAAGAGGGATCGGATTAGGGATAAGAAGTACTGAAGTCCGGCCGTGATTAGCGATGAGAAGTAATGACTTTGAATCGCACGCTATATTGATACGAGAAGGTGCTAAGCTATGGTTTTCTAGAAAAGCGGGATCGTTATCTGATGGCCGGAATATTGGGGTGAAAGACGTTACTAAAACATTGTATATGTACCCGTTGATTTAATGTCCACTCGCAATCAACGCTCTTTAGTAAACCATCTGATTTACAACGTTTTAATGACGTCATACGCCGCAATACTGCGACCACCAGATAACAGTTTTGGTTTCCTATGAAATCCTAGCTTTTAAGAGATCATTTACGAGCTGATATTTTAATTCTTCTCCAGTTTAAAAGTGTTGTTCCTGATTTGGATCTAGTTTTATTGTTTGAAAGATTAAAATCGAATTTTCATTTATAACATTTAGTTGGGGACGCACGCACTTAAGATAATATTCCACATTCGGAATAATAGTTGATTTTTGGTTCATTCTACGAACATAAAACCCAATATAATTTTCTCTACTGACGATTTCTAAGTTGATTTTTTTAATCTCGATAGCTCAGAACCTAAGTAACAAACTGCTGATGTCACATGCTTTCTACGAAGATAGTCGCAATACGCAAATTTTGTTACTTCAAAACAGTGTCTTAGAAGTATCGAGTATTTTTTTTAATTTAAAAATTAACTAATACCATTTTTTTAATTTCCAAATACGTGATAAACAGGAAATGAAATGAAATATGTTTTCAAAATAAACTTAGTTTCGATAAGGAATAATATTTATGAAATTAATCTTAATTTTTTAATAAAATATATTTACCTAGTAAATATTTGCTGTATTGCGAGTTTAAAATTAAAAAAATATTTTAGTATTTTTTTTATAAATTAATAAAAAATTCCTCTATCTTTTTAAATAGTATTTTTATTGTTATTTTTTTTTTTTTTACTTTTCTCTTAATATAAGGTGTTTTTCTGTATTAAACAGTAATTAAGCAAACTACTTTTCTACATTAACAGTAATTTTAAAACAAAAATATAACGTTAGTATAAATTTCAACAAGGAATCGAAAATGCAATTAAGTTCTTATGAAAATCGAATATTTGATAACAATTATTACGTGTCTAAAATGTGTGGTGTGTGACAGCCTCTACACATTCCAAAACCAATTTATTACTTCTATATTATAATCTGCTTTTGGAAAGTCGATAAATTCTGTACAATTTTTGTTATATGTAATTTGATGCAAATAGATACAAAAATTCAAAAGTATTGAGAAAAATTTATAATATGAAAATCAAAGATCACATAATTAGGAATTAATTGGTATTGGAATGTCTTTAAAAGATTAGAAAGTATGAAAATTAATTTGGTTGGACGAACTGTGGCAATTTTTCATAGCTGAATAGACATTAACTGTACAAACTGTAGTTTTATCTATACACGCTTTAATTTAGCCTGATAAAATTTGGAAAGCAGTCTGGGTTCTACCTCTGATAATTATTCATCGTGGTGTTCTGTCTCCCACATTCAAATTGTGCTGCAGATATAAAATAATTAAAGTATAACATTATATTTGCATTTTCTAGTATTCTAAAGTGTATGGTAGCCCTCGACTTGTGTGTAGAAAATCTTTGATTTTATTTGAAATAATTATTAAAGTATATCTCGATCTTTAGTATAAAACAAAGAAGGTATCAAAAACTTACTAATAAAAGGGAATTTAATTTTTATTTAAATTGAATCACACACATAAAAAACAGCTTATAACAGAATATAAGTTATGTGCTTATTTGTTCTTATAATTAAGTCGTCGATTTTATATTATATTTACATTTATTTAACTAAACACTTTAAAACATTTTTTTTTTTGCAAATGAACCAAATCATAGATGAAGCTTTTGTGTTAAATCTGGGCATGTTATCTTTGTTCACTCCCACTCTTATATAATTTATATAATTAAAATTATAATCTTTATCTTATTTGATTCATGTGGTCTATACTTTATTTCCCTGTCTTAAGGGAGATGTTGTATGTAAAATCTAACTGAACCTGATTCCTCTCAAGGCATGGTATGGAAATTTAGGGAATTAATTACTAATTCAAGTTCTGCTTGATTCTGATAAATCACTGCTAATTCAAGTGTGTAATACCATATTTCGTCTTTTAATCATGTGTTCCCTATACTTACAAAAATGCACCCAATGGACATATAATAAGTTTTTTGAGGTCAATAATTGTACGTAAAACATATATTGTAACTGATTTGTTTCTCATTGAACATTCATTTGACACAAATACCCATAACAAAATATTGTTGATAAAGATGAAACTGTTATAAAATCGAGTGACTATAGAATGGAGCTTTTATCCGAATAAATTCTATCATTTTAATCCACCTAAGACTTATATTAAAGAACATGACCCAAACCCGAAACTCTTTCAATAAGATTCAGTATTAAATTAAATGTATATGATTGTAGCTCGCGCTATTGTCAAAAAGTTAA
>BMAW01063573.1:111281-144241 GCA_019974015.1 Nephila pilipes | reverse complement strand
TAAATCTGCTCTATACCTTATTTGAGCCATTCAGATTTCTACAATCACATTTTTTTCCAGAAGATCCTCGCATGCACGCCTATCAATATCCTAGACCGAGAAGAAAACGAACCAATCGTCACTCGTTCTTGGGAGAAGGTATTGCAGGCTTCAGCGATTTCGACGACGAGGATGATCAGCGCCGCTTCAGTTGCCATGGCACCCTCGAGTTCAGTCCGGACAAAGCTGGGCAAGACGTGACCCCCGCGAATCTCAACTTTACCGGAAAAAACGAAAAGAGACCTAACCTCAGAGACTCCATCTCAGGTAGTTGAGAAACAAACCTTACGACTTATTTCCTTCGTTAGTTGTAACTCTACAGTCATCTTAAAGTCTAATTAATTAGTGAATAAGTTCAAAACTTGATTATAAGGCAGGAAAAAACACTTTATTAACTGCCAAAGAATATATAAGGTTACTCTTTCTCGATTCTCTCTTAAGCATAACTTACATTCTTATAATAAAGGCTAACCACATTACTCAATGCAATTTATACTTTTCTACATAATAGCGGCTTCACTTCCAACACACAAAAGAAACAATTACGACGTTATCAATCTACATATATGTCTATTTGTTATCCTCGTCTCTTTTTTCTTTCCATTCGAGCTATTTCATTTATATATCATTACCTCTAAATCGCTTCACTACACTTCTATCTTCGTCTAATTTATTATAATTACGCTTCATTTCGGTTGGGAAGAAAATGTGATTTTTTGCAGTTCAAATTGATATTAAGTCTTCGAGGTTGGTGAAAAGAAAATCGTGAAGAGCCGAATGTCATAACCTTTTCTCAAATTTAAGATTTGATGTATCATTAAAATATTTTAGTTAATTCTTTAATTCCTTGATAAAGTAGTCATGCAATGTGATTGTCAGATTTAGCTATCAAGAATCATGAATTCTACCATCACCCAATCATGCTGATTGGGTGATGGTAGAAATTTTCAATTCACCAATATTATTTTCATAAAGATAAGAACATTTTCTTTTATGAAATATAAAATTGCATTGAAGAAAAATTCTGAAATGATGCTGAGAAAGTGCTATTATGAAATTAAAAAGATATTTCATAAAGAATTTTCTAAATTGTATTAACTATATCTGAGAGACTTTATATCTATGATCACAGCAACGAATTTGTGTAGAATTCATCCTTTATTACATTCAACGAGAGAAAATAACTTATACAAAAATGAAGAACGATAAATTTGATTTTATTGTGCTGGTTTTTTTTTTTTCATTTAATTCCTTTTATAATGATTTATGTAAGTTATTAATAGTTTGATAAAACGCTCAAATTCTACTTATCTGATCAAAATATTTTTTTGAAAAAAATGATGACCTTTGGGGTTGTATAGCTTAAAACTCGTGAACTGTTATTAATTTTTATTGTTCTTTTAGAATTTTTATAAATTACTCTGTCAATTATCTCTGATCTTTTTATTATGGCTAGAGAAAAGAAACAAGAGTACAACCTATTATTTTTGAAAGTTTATTTTGAAACCATCCTATTATTTTAGTTTTATTTTCTTCTGCCTCTTCAGATTGTGTTACTCCAGTATTGAGGTTTAATACTTCAAAACAGTAATCGAGATCGAAGAAGCAGATTGAAGAAAAGCGCATTTAAAAATAAAGGAATAGTACTTTTTATCACTAGTTAAAGGGCCTTCGAATATTTGGTTTGTTTTGTTAGTAATAACTGCAGTTTTTTTCCTGACTCCATTACTTTTAACTTAAACGTAAATTAAAATTACAAAGTACAAGTAACGTCTTATATCAGGGCACTTCGATGGCATGGATTGACTCTAACATGGTTCGAGGGGGAAAAAATAGGAACATCCCCGCATAACGCGTTGCTTTTATAGCACAGTTTCACTCTAACACTGTTCGAAAATTGCGAATATCCCTTTATGTCACGATACCCGACGACACTAAATAGAAGTGGGGGGAAAGTATGGCTGGAGTCGATTGAAAGTGAAAATTTGATCGAGACAGCAGAAAACAGAATAGATACAGTAATAGAAATTGATAAGTCTTATAAGAATGGTAGGTTTTGACGATATGACTGCACAAGATATCCGGAAGTTACAAGTGGAAGATGAAATTGATGAAGCAGGATTGGTAGAAATGATATCTGGAATTCCTGATTACTCAGAGGATGATAGCATGGGTAAAGATGAAAAGTTAAAATGCTTACTCTACAAAGCTTAAAGAAAAACTTCGACTTATAGCTAGGCAGTTAGAGTCACATTTCTTAAATGAACATCCTTCAAATGAAAAGAGTGCAAAATTTAAAAGGAACTTCATAAGTTGTTAGAATAAATGTAATAGAATGTTTTTTTTTTTTTTTTTTTTTTTTTTTAAATTTTTGGAACCTATTTTCCTCATTTTCGTACTAGTTCTTTGTTTCGTATTATACGAATTCCATTAAAATGCAATTTTTTGGAACATTACTCCCGTGTTGTACGAGACTTATATAATTCCTGTTTTTTTCAGATTATGTGAGTGCGAAATTTTACGTGTTAGGAAGACACGAAATATATTTTATACAAAGAGATCACAACACGTATTTTAGCTACTGAACAAGAGACAAATACGTTGTGGAAAAGAATTCGCTTCGAAATGCTAACTTCTTCGAAATGTCGTATACTCTCACCAACAGTGAGTTGCGAAATGGAGCACAAAAATTATTTTAAAAGTCCTGGTCTACGTGTCCCAGCGTGGGTAGAAACCCAATTTTCTGCAAAACCATTAGTGGCAAATGCAATTAAAATTTCAATGAACCTACCTTACTCTCTCTTCTTGGAAAAAAATCAGCTTTATGTTTACTTTGATTTTTGGGTTACGTCGCAGAGACTATTTATGGTTAAGTTTCTGAAAGCGAATAACTCAATTTCAGTTGCTACGAGTTCAGTTGTTGCTCGTACAATGTTGATTTAGTGTTTGATGTAGAAGAGACGTAATCTCGAGATAGATCTAAAAATTTAAAATGGAGAACAGAATAGAATCATTACATTTGTTTTATGTATGTGAGCTTATATATACTTAAAGCTTAAAATAAATGGAGGAGCTTTAAAATATGTCGATGATTTGAATGAAAAATACAAAGCTTATTTAGGACAGTGAAGATGAGTGAGAATAAATTGAAAAATATGTTAAAAAGAGTGTTTTTTTAAGGGATATTTGTTTGAAAGAGTTAGGATAAGAAACAATGCTTTCCTCCTCTGAAAACTACTGATGACCTAGCAAAAAGAAGTTAATTTTCATTTACTATATTTTTTGTAAGAAATATATATATATATATTCATTTGATTTATAGAAGTGTACGCGAACTTCTGTGGAAATCTCATTACTGTTGAAAATCATAATTTTCTCGGCAAATAAATAAAATTTATATCTATTATTTAAAAGTTTACTATTTTCAACTGATTAGGCTAATGAACTTCAAATATTGTTGATTTAATATTAGTTTAAACAAGAACTTACATTAACTGACTCATATTTTTTTCATTTTATTTTCATAAAAGCAAGTGTATTATAGAAAAAAATTGCAACACCATATGTATGAATAATTGGTTTATAAATGCGATAAATTGATCAGAAACCATACGACTGAGACTTAAAATGCTCATTTCTTATCATTGACTAATATTTATTATTTTGTATATATTGGAATATATAAACATTTACAGGGATGACATTACCAGATTACTTTTATCGTTTTTACACTTATCGACGTAATATATACATTTTAGTATTACTTGTACTTAATTCCACGGCTAGAATTTTTTCTGTTTGTCTTATGTTATAAAATAGAACAATCATAAGTTTCTTGTATCGAACATCAGTCACTCAATGTAAATGCTTGTATGGCTAATTTATTTTTCTTCGGGCATAATTTTTTTTTTTTTTGCTTTTAACTATCGACAAACAAAACAACATCTTAGCAGCTCTCTCTATTTTTTTTATTATATTTATTCATGAATTAATTTATAAGTACATCAACTGTCCTTAACATTATTCCGACCCCAAAAACATCAGCAAATAATTAATTTAAACAAAAAAAAAACGAGGAAAGGGGGCATTTGCTTTGTGAAACGTAACTTTAACCAAAAGCATTATCATTCGCCGCATCATTTTTTTTTTCTTTGTCACCGCGGGCATTGAAGTTAATTAAAAACACGACTGAAAATGAGTCGCAAGTCTAATGCGTTGAAAAACTTTTCCGCATCAGGAATATTTAATGTCAGTTTTACTTTCTGACTTGACATCAAAAATTATAAGCTCAAAAATTGAGCCCAAAGGCTTTCTTTTCCAACCTTAATTTTCTCGAATTAAAACTGCGTTCCTTAATTCAATTAATTAGGGGCCAATTATCATGAGCGCGTCAACAACATGAAGCTATCCGAACATAAATTTGAGGAAACCGCTCTGCAACACGAAAATAAATGGATATAACAGAAGGAAGTTAAGTTTAAAAACTTAAATCTAACATAAAATAAGGACCATTTTCGTTACCATGTAAAGGCATGTGATTTTGGGTAAGTTGTATAGTCAATATAGCTCAACTCAAAAATTAAAATCTTTCCCTTCAGATTGGTTTGAGCGTGTTTAAACAGATAATTTTAAAAATTAAGTTCTGTCGAATATTTGATATAAAATAATGATTAATTTTCCATGTACAGGAACTGCACATTATATATATATATATATATATATATATAAATATATATATATATATATGTTTAATAAATCATACGTTACTAAAGTATGAATCAATCTTTAGCTAATTCAGCTGCATATAATATTATATCTAAGCTATTAAAATGCTTACATAAATAATTCAATATTTTTTATCCGAAGAATCTTCTGTCATATTTGATATTATCAAGCAGACCTGACATCATAAATAATTGTTTTTCCACTCTTATTTTTCTTAAATCAATAGGCTGAAAATCTTGTTATGTCCAGCATGAGACAAAGCCCCTCGGGTGTTTCTCAAGTAAAACTCGTGTAATGAAGATTACTAGGGTGAAAAACTCTAGTAATCTTCATGTAATGAAGATTTGCACTCCTAAATGTTTGTTAAACTGTTTATGTGAGGTCAATTTCAATAAGCTTCATGGAACTAATTTTGAAATCTTTGGATATGTGATGAGGTTAATAGCGAAATTCTTCTCTATAATGAATCTAGTATATAATGCGACATATATTGGCTTGATCGAGGGATTATTGCTGATAGTGTATCTTGCATTGGTCATACTTGAATCCCTCTTAAATTATAGATTATGTTGTTGCACATTGATAGCACAAAACTAACAAGCATAATGCAGGAATAGCATATCACTAGCCGTGCTACTCACCGAAAGCTTCGAAGAATATATGCAAAATCGATGTTAAGCTTGCTTGATCACAAAAGATAACAATCGATATTATTGTAGTAAGAACTTTTTTAATCAGCCGGGATGAGAATAATATCTTGATTTATAGCAAAACAAATAATTAAATTGAATAACATAGAATATAATTAAGACCCGTCACAATAAATCTCAAAACTGCCTTAACATTTGCACTGTAATAAGCACGTGTTTTTTAGTTTTATTCTATTACGAAGAATGGTTGTTGCATATATCTTTAAAACAAATTTTAAAGATAAAATCTATAAAGCTATTTGTATATTTAAAAATATATTCAAAAAAGGAAAATTATTATAAAAGATATAATCCTAGAATTATCTTAGAAGATATAAATAATTAGATTGGGTCTCTGCAATCATCTAAGCTCAATGGCCAGAGGACCTAAAACACACAAAATATTATTAAACGTTTTATAGCTCTAGATACTTTCTGAAAGTCATCACATCGTTCAAGAATTGTTTCGGGAATTTTTCTAAAGAATGAATATTTAATTCAGAATATTTTTCTGTTCTAATTCGTTCAGTTACATATTATTAATATTAGCATTGATACTTTACCATTTTAGGGGTAGCAGAGAGTGTCACCAATCTGACGAGCGCTATTTTCGGTGGAAATTCCACTTCGAAACCTCCAACAAGTGGACCTAGCTTGACCTCCAACCCCAGGAGGACAAGTGCTCAGGATGTGAGAGTTGATATTTGGACGCGGCCTGTGACGCTGACGCGGTCATCCACATCTTTGAAGCATTTCAAAGAAAGACCCCATCTATTGGGGCCGGGGGATCAAGGTAAGAGATTAAAAAATCATAGACTTATACAAAATAATTTCTGAAATGTGTATTAATTGTGACATTGGAAAATAGTTACGCATCAGGTGTTATTTCCATCTAATTTAGAGTTTAAAATAAATTTCAAAGCCTAGTTTTATGAACATCATGAAATGTGAATAGATTTTCACAATGTTGTACTGTTTAGTATATTAAATGTCACCCCTGTTGGATATATCAATAAGAACTCAAAAATATCAATAAATTTGCTCTTACTTTTCAACATATAATTATGTGATGTCTGCGTTATGGTTTATTAATATAGTTCATTATACATTTAAAACTTAAGAAAATCTTTATTCTGGGACTAAAAAGCTTACAACGCTTCCAGTGAAGCGTACTGTTGCTTCCTCGTTATCGAATCTTCGTCTCTATGCACAAAACACTCTGCCTCCTCACGGGTAGTATTTCTAACGCCACGTAGCGGAGGCTTCTGAATCATTTCCCGGGGAAAGGGGAGGAATGGTAACATCATAATGTATAAAAAATAATTCCACTTTAAAACCTGAAAAAATATGTGAAAGAAAATGTTGCTCATAAGCAACTCTATATTCAAAATAATATATGTTTTGATACTTAAAAGATATTAAATATGTATATTTTACTTAAAATTTATGTGATAGAAAACTAATAAATAAAACCGTCATTTTGAAATATTCAAAATAAATCAAATTTTAAAAAATAAGTTACCGATCAATAAATATTCACATAAATTAAATACAACTGTTATATACGCACACTTCAGATAAATAATTTCAGTTACGGAAAAGTTTCAAATGTCAGTATGACTGCAATTCATGACAGAACTCTATCAAACGAGTCTTCAAGCGATAAGTCATTACTTGTAATCGAAAAAATTATCAATTGCTTAAACATTCCCCCAACACGTTTATTACATAATATGAATGTAAAAGAACATTTTTTTTTAATTTTAAACAAAATTGAAGTGAGTTCATGGCTGGTGTTGTTTCCTTCGAGTCGTGAGTTTGATTTATCCTGCTAAGGATTCGTCGTGTAGAGGTGCTGATGCTCCTTAAATTTATCGATGCTCCATGTCTTCAGATTGGGATAGTGCAAAAATTTGGAGAGCGGAGTGGCGTTCCATGTATCGTCCTCGTCACTCGACTGAGATTCAAAATTAATAGGTCCATTGCCAAGGTCGTCGTTGTTTGTTAAAAATATATGTATATTTGTATCAAATCTCGTTCTATCACTATAATTAAATTTTAACTCAACAAAATTAAATCAAATCAGGTATAATATTTGCATGACTGGAAAAATAGAACATCATTACATAATGTACACAAATTCTACATGTCGAAGGAGGGGGGGTTCCTTTTCACAAAATTAAACTCATTTTAGATATTTCACTAATTATTCTTCTTGGTTCAGCAAGATTACGTTATGAGAAAGGGAATTTAACTTTTTTTTCCTTTCATTGACCTTTTTTGTTTCATCACAAGTATATCATCATAGCATAATTTACACAAAGTCTACGCTTCAAAAGGGTTCTTAAGACAAAATTACATTTCAAAGTATCACTAATTATTCTCCCCAGTAATTCAGTTCCATATACATATATGTGTGTGTTTGTTTGTGTGTGTCTATGTGTTGATTTGTAGTTCATTTTTTCCCTTTTTATCTACTTTAATATTAGATTGGTTATTAATTATTTAAGGAATAGAAATTCGCAATTTTCAAGTTAAATTTTATTTCTCAAAAAATGTAAGAAGAGGGAAATGTTCGCTTTTTTTTCTGAATAAGAACTTTAAATTACTTTGTGGTCTCTTTTTTTATCCTTGTAACTATTACTGCTAAAATTCATTAAAGACATATTTAAGAGGTAAAAACATAGGTTTTTAATTGTTTGTGTAAATAGCGATTAATCTTTTTTTTTCTCTCATTCTAACTCGTGTTTCCCCGTGATGACCATGAACTCTTAGTGAAAAACAATTGTTCTAGATCGACTTTTTTTTGTTTTTAAAGCTACTGCGAGCAGTTCTACTGGCTCTCACGTATCTCGAAAAATGGCATTTCTGGTAAGTCCAATCGACGGATTGGGTGGATCGACGTCTCATACACTTTTGGACGATGACGAAGCAGGGGCAGATGGAGACGTTGACGAAGATGACGACCTTGACAAAGCAAATGGATCTCCATCCTCGAAACTTAGATCGAGGTAAGTATTCCGTTGTTCGTTTCTCGTATTTTTGTTGTAAACTATTGAATTAGTAATTTATTTATTTACATTCCATGCCTATACTATGCAATATCCTAATATTTGTCTGATTTGGTATATATACAAATAAAATTACGATAAAAAAATTTATGATTAAAATAACATTTCTGAATGTTCAAACTAATTGTATCATATTTCATTCAATGTGAGACCTCAGCTGTAATGGGCTTTTAAGAATTCGGAAGTACCGTAAGATAAGGAGATTTCAAAAAATAATCGTTAAGAATAGAAAGATGGTAAAGGTTTCAATGGTAAAGTGAATTTGATAATTTGAAATAGCCTATGAGTGCTATTAATATTGTCTTTCAAACTTCAAATATTGTAAATATGTGCCGATGCATTTGATCTTTCAGCTCTTTCCTTTTGATCAAACCCTAAACTCAACTCTTGAATCGAATTAAGAAGCAAATTAGAATAGGTCTTTTTAATCGTAAAACCCCTACTTCAAAAAAAAAATAATAATAAATAATGATAAAGTTGCAAAATTAAATTTAAGAAAAACATTACATTTTAAAATAAGGTACATAATTATAAATTCATTGCAATTCTTTTTGTGCTTTAACGGACGATAAAATGACAATCTTCGTCATTTTGTATAATTCATTGTTTCATAAAAACTTTGAGTTTATAAATCCTAATTGCTTAATTCTCAGTAATCTGAAAACTTTTGTCTGATTTTTTTTTTTTATTTTACGAATATTTTCAATCATTTATGTAAATAATTACAGTAGTCCCTCCTAATAAGGGACACTGAATTGATTAGATATTTTGCCCCTTAAACAGAGATGTTCCTCAATAAGAAGAAAATACTTCAAGGTCCCTGTTCAAAGGGACCCATAAAACTATTCCTTAAATAGAGGTGTTCTTTATAGGAGGTACTATTGAATTGAATTTCTGTTTAAAATTAGGAATATGTATCAGTTCCATTTTTTTTCTAAATTAAATAAATGATAGAAATTAATTGGACATTTTCTAATCGTTGCCACAAAGACAATTTCATTACAGACAGTCCAAGTCGAGCCAGGGGAGAATGACGACCACAAGTTCTGCGCCCCAGACCACAACCAGCGGTCATAAGTCCACTTCCTCTTCGATGACCATTCCACTATCTTGTAGTTCCAGTACAGCCCATACTCCTGGCGATGAACTAAGTCCAGACCAACCAATATGTGATCGAACGTGCGATGAGCTCTCTAAATTAGATTTACGAGTAGATGATTTGTCCAAGTGAGTCCATTCTTTTCGCTTTATACTTAAACTTTGTAATCTTTGAATGTAAATGATTTCAATATTCTAACTCACAATACAAATTTTTCTAGAGATTTTAAGATGAAAATGTTATAAGGAAATCCTACCTCTTAAATTTTTTTAATTAAATATTATTGCTCAAATCTATTTCTTGAAACAAAATAAATATTCTTTTGTAAAAAAAGTAAAAAAAAAAAAACTTTAACAATTCTTTTCTTAAATCATGACTAATTCCAAAAATTAAATTATTAAGAATATATCATAATTTATAAGTACAATTTTGTCTAATTCATTTTAATTTTACCTTCCTCCACTTATTTTTATTTTTTATTTTTATTTATTTATTTTTATTTTACCTTTTATTCATTTATTTGTATTTCGTCAGTAATTCATTCATTTTTACTTGTTTTTGTCACCTAAATAATGCTTCAATAGTTCCTCTGAACAAAAAAAGGTTATTTAAATTATTTTATTTCCCATTCTTTCTAAACCAATTAATTATTCGTCTCCAAATCTAATTAATTATTTAAAATAAAAAATTATCTTCTGTTCAATTATTAAAAAGGCGATTTTATGGTTTTAATTCAGCTTCATTTATTTATTTATTGTAAAATAAGTGCGTAAAGTCACTTTGACGGAAATTAAAGATTCGAAGTGAAGAAATAATTCTCAAGTTAAGCAAAGGAATTGAGAGCACAAATTAAATTAAATATACTTTTGAAAAAAAATTGAATAAATAAATTAACTTTAAGAACTCGAAAAAAATTACAAAAAAATACAACTGGAGAATATAATTTCTCGTGAAACAGAAAAATATTTGGGTAATCTAATAATAATTATATATATATATATGTGTATACATCGTTATGTGTGTACTTGTTTTTGAAATGAATTTAATAGACCTCATATAATGCTTCTAATTAAATAACTCAGTATAGTAATTTAATTTATTACCGTAAAAAATCAAAGAGTTTTAATTCATGAAATAAACTGGAAATAATTTTAAAAAGTATTTTTATCAATACCTTTTTTTTTAAATTACGATAAAATAATCTACATTATTTAAATATTTATGTAAGACTCTCAGTCATTTTACATATCAATTATCACTTTATGTTAAAAATAGTTCAAATCTTTTTTCCAGAATTGTCCACCTCCCACCCACCCACCCACCCCAAAAAAAATATTTTCTTCAATAGCTCTTTTAAAAGTATCTTGATTCTTCTTTAAACATTGTTTTGCCACAGCAAATTCCTAGTGATAGAAATCAAAAATGCTGGGAGCCTATTTCTCTATTCATAGAAATAGATTAATTAAAGTACTTATTAAAAGTATATAATTATTATTTCGTATTCACATAATTATTTTTATCCTTACGATTGTTCTGCGACGATTAGCAAATTAAGTACCACCGGGTAAGTTAAATTAATTACAGAGTCTATGATTATAATCCAGAAAATCCTTACTAGCAATTGTCGCCAATAAAGTTTTATTTCGAGACTTCTCATAAAAACAAACTTGACAGTAGTAATTAATTTTACTGTTGTATAATTTTAAATTTAAGAAATGCCTAGTATTAAAAAAATCTAAGAAAATTTGTAATGCCTATTTTATATTATGTCTCATATGAAACAATTTTTATTGATTTTTAAGAACCTTCAGAAATATTAGTTCCCTATATATACTAGGATTATTCAGAAAGTAAATTCCGGAATGTTCCAATTCCCACATCCAAGAGATAATTCTAATTTGCTTTGTGGTATTGCTTTCTAAATAACTAAAGAATGCGTCATAACAAAAAAAAATTCGTATTATGAAAGTTTGGTTCGAGTAAGTTTTACGCTAAAGATGCGTAAGACTATAGAAGTTCTCGCCGAGCATCAAATTCGCTCTATAATTCGCTTTTTCTATGCAAAGCATATGTGACCATGCGAAGTCCATCTTCATATCTATGAGATGTATGGCGACACAGTTATTAGAAAGGGAATGATTAAAAGCTGGCTTCGATTGTTCCATTCGAGCAGAACGAAAGAACGCGATGAAAAGAGAATTCTTTTGTTGAGAAGAAACGAATCATCCACAGTATGGCCCTGACTTCGGGCCAAGTAACTTTCACCTATTCTTGCAATTGTAGCAGTTCTTGAGTGGCCTGCATTTTGATGATCATGAAGAAAAGGAAGATGTTGTAACATTCAGCTTACCTCACAGGAGTCACCTTCTATAGATACTGACATACAAGCCCTTGTACCTCGATTCCATAAACGCCTTACTGTGTTGGTTAACCTTATCGGGAAGTAATATAACGCTTGTAATTCGTCATTCAATATGCATCTGTGTTCCCTTCCGGCTCCTTTTTTACACACTAGTGGAGCTCACTTTCCTAACAACCCAATTTCGCTTTTCATCCCACAGACAAATCGAAGGTTTGGATTACAAAATCAGCTCCGAGATGCAAAGCGTGATCCAGATGCTCAACCGCCTGATCGAAGCACAGAACCTTCCTCCTCTGGAAGTAGTCGCCTCTCCATCCATTCCAGCCGGCGCCACAGCAGACTTGCCGCCCCTCACCATGGCCCTCCGATCGAGTTCTGTGCAGCTCCCACCCATGGAGAAATCCAGAATTCGGGTCTACAGGAGAGCCATCAGTCTCCAAGGGACTCCAGTACCACTGGACAGCACCCTTAGACAGATTCTAGGGAGAGGAAGCAAGTAAGTTTATAGTTTCTTGTTATTACAAATTAAACTGAACAGAGAGATAGTGTTCATAAACTATTGCACAGATATGTAACATAAGTAAGATTAGGTAACTGTACAACCAAAAATAGATATAGAAATAGAAAATAATCAACGAAATAAAATAAAATAATAAAATATCGAGCATTAATATCGAATCAATTTGCTACTATTTCAGCTATATTTCAATGTTTAGTTTCTTTTATAATGCCGTGACGCTAGAAGATATATAAAGACTATAAACATGGGATTTCATAATTTTAAACCTCTTTCGATATCTGAGCTAGTACACCTCACTTCACCAGAGAGATGTTGATACTCAGTGACATTTAATGTGCAGGAACCACCATTTTTTCCATGATGTTTATAAATAACATTAAAACTCCAATCCATGACTCTGTTTGAACGTTGGCTGTCATAAAATTCGCAATCAGAACTACTATTTGAATGTCACTTGCAAGATGAAGTGCGGTCAAGCCTCTCTTTATAAGTGGACCTAATTCTCTTCAGTTCCCAAAACCTTATATAAGTAGTAATGATAGAAAATCTCTGGAGAAGTCGATATTACTTAAGAATCAGTTGGTTATCTGATCAGTTCCAAGTTTTATATTCATTTAAGTCATTATAAAAGTTTTATATTATTTTAAGTTATTATACATTCAGTTCCAAGTTTTCACTGTAACTTCATGCAAATGATATTATTTAGTACCTTATAAGCATGCAATTTAAATTATTTAGTATCAGGGAAGATTTTTCGATCAGATCTAGAGTGATCATCTGATAGAAAATCATTTGAACTTTCCCTACGGTAAAAGTATGTAGTGTTAAAAAATTTCTATACATTTATACAAATTCATTAAAAGAGAATTCATTGGAAATGGTTTTGAGATCATTTCTTGTACGTGAAGTGGAAAGCTTAACAATAAATAACAAAGCTAGAAAAAATGTTTGTAAAACCCAAAAGTTAACGGAATATTTTCCTTTACTAAAAATGATTCATTAGACACTCGAACTTTTCTACAAGTAATAAATAAAAATATGAATACATATGTATGCAATTAATATAAAATATAAGTTAAACAAAAGTTTAAGAATTTATAATTATACATTTCTCAGGGATTATTTTGTACATTGTTTTGAAACAACAGTTTTTAAAATGACATCTTAAAATCTTTTCTAAGGTAACTGTCAGAGAAATTTTCGTTCTATTGAAAATCGTTACCTCTCAAAAGAAATAAATAAATATGTCCATGTTATTTAACTACTAAATATATCTAACTGAACTGTAATGGATTACTGTACAAAATAAACGAATAAAAAATAAATTACTTAAAATAATATCATGGGGCTTAAAATGACGTAACTTGGAATTATCGAAATAAAGAACCAAACCTTAATAAAGTGGAAACAGATCTCGTTCATAAAGTTCAATTTCTTCACTAATTATCAGATAATCCAAATAGCAAGTTTCATCATTGAAATATATACTCCTATCTATTCTAATTATTTTTATCTTTCAAATCATAAGACTATATCTATTTGTATATTTGAATGTTTTTCACAAAGAAACATTAATTTTAATTTTACTTGACCTGTTTATGTGTTGGGTTGTGTTAAAAAATAATATATATATATATTATATATTCCTGTTTAATCTAAATAATTAAGATACGTTCAAAAAACTAGAAATACCTTTTTAATAAAATAAAAAAGAAATCTTATAGAAAAGCACCTTATTTTTTTATTTTGATTGAACAAATTAAACTTTCAATGATCAAGAATTTAGTGTGAACTTAAGAATTATAAAAATATGTCCAAAAAAAAAATAAGGACCATTAAATTATAAATAACCATTTGTGCTTAAAAATTGAACAAGTATTGCTTACTTATTTTTGTTAACTTTACATTTCATCTTTCTTTCTTCATTTTCTAAATTTATAATTTAAAAACCAATTTTTATCTATCGCATTCGATTTTTGCCTTCACTTTGCCTTCAAGATTCCAGTATTTATTTTATTTTCAAAGAATTTTCTAAAAGATAAGAAGAAGCTACTTTCTTTATATATTATTATCTCTTTTTCAGCATTATTTTTATTTGAAAACTATTTCAAGCGTTGTCAGTACGATTTTAAATATTTTAAAAATATTTAATCATTGTTGAAATTCTAAGTGTTTAAAAATAAAAACTCAAACATTTCTGATTTCAGCCTCTGAATTAAAATAACATAAACCAAAGGTGAATAGTTAAGAGAGAAAGACTTATTTATCTCTATAGTATTGTTGTTTATATAAATGAACTTTATTTTTTCAGTTGAATTTTACTTTTGCTATAGGTCACACGAATTAGTTTAACTTTGACTGCATTATAAGTATTTCAAATATTCAAGCATTTAGTCAAATACATTTTATATGTTCGCCACTTTCTTAAAAAATTATATGAATGACATAAAATTTATTTCTCTTAAATAAAACGGGAATCTTAGATTTAAATTTTACGAAATATTTTTGTAATCAAATAAACATTTTCATTACATACACTAAAGAGCTACAAAATTGAAAATAAATCAGGGAATTTCTTAAAATTTTTCTATACGTCAAAATCATTGAGCCAGAAAGTAAGTGCAAGGTAATCGAACAAATGCAATTCTTGTAAACACTTTATTCATTTTTGGAATTCTTTTTCTTCAGTACACACGAATTATTTGAAACATTTTGAAAAATAAATTTGTTTACTGGATTGTTTCTCTGAAATGCTTCTTTTCTGGAAAGCGCTTTTTGTACGAAATTCCATGAAAAAAACTTTCATTCCATCTGCAATGTTATCAATTTTAAGCATTCTTTTCAGATTTACAGAGCTTCTGAATACTTATAATTTTTTTTATTACAGAACATGGTCTTTAAATAGGATTCCATTCTTAGAGGTTCAACACTCAGCAAATTATAAAATATGTCTTTTGATGTTCCAAAGAAAAATTCTACTGTTCATTGAATTAAAAAAGAAAAAGACACAGAATGGACACAAACATAATGATAGTGTTTAGAAAAATAACTATAACAAGACAAGTAAATAAACAAAAAAAAATAATAAAATTAGATTGTATTGTAGTTTTCTTTAGGAAAAGCCTTAAAAATCTTTGAAGAATATAAATATATATTCCTTAAGAAAAATACGCAACAATTTTCTTATAAACTTAGAATATATTTCATTGTTTTAGGCATCCATTTTTATTCAGTTACATTGGGAATTACATCATATATATATCAATAAAAAAAATAATAATGATAATGAGTCCTTTTCATCTCTTTGTATTAGTTTATATGGAAATTGAGTTATTTTTGAGAAATATATTTTTACTCATTTGAAATTAAGCTCTGAAAGAAGATGTTTAAATTTTTTTCTTGGAATTTAAAATTAAAGTTTTTAAATTGATTTTTTTAAAATTCAATTAATTCATTTCTATACTCTCTTAGCTCCTAAATGTATACTAAAATTAATACTTTATCACATACTTTACTTTAACAGCGTCTAGCATATCAACATTTTTGGAAATTTGAAGTTAAAATTTAGGCATGCACAAAAGTTTTTAAGATTTCTACTTTTTTCATCATCGAGGAAAAATTATTCTATGTTTATAATATGTTTCAAATGCATTCGATGAAGTGTGCAATATGTCTTATGAATCCCGACCAATAACAAAAATAAATCATGAATTTAAAACTTTAATAAATCCAAAGATATTACAGAAATTACAGAAAAAGAAGTAGTCGTAAATTTGTATATATTTAATATTTTAATATTTTTTATTGATAATATGCTTTTAATTTGCCATTTAACATGTATAAGTTTCTATGTCATTATTCATAATAATTTTTCATTTGATTTCATTAAATTATTCTGATTACCAAAACTCAGTTTTTTCTCTTTATTTGTATTTCATTGTTATGAAATAATTTTTAATTTAATGAATTGATAGATACTGTAATAAAATAATACACAAGTTTTATTAATTCTTAATTTCTTTCTGAAAAGTATTTCGCTGTTTTAGTTGCTTATAGAATTTCAAAGCATTTTTAACAAACTGTCAGAATGTATGTTCATTTTGAATGTCAAATTGTCAGAATGTATGTTTCATTTGATTATTAGAAAAGTATTTAGTGAAAGAAATTACTTTATGCTTATATATAGTGAGGGAAATTTGTATCAATCATATATAAATAATTTAAGATACGCAGCGTTTGCTTTCAAGTTTCAGCTATAATCCTTTTTTTACTAGAAAATAATTATGAAATTTATCAATAAATTATTGATCAAAGATGTTATAGAAATATCGGTTCTTCATTAAATAAAATTGAATTTTTTAAAGAAACAAGATACAGTTTTCCAGCTTTTCATCTCGGAAATTCTTTCGTAAAAAAACAATTTTATATATAACCCCATCTATTTTAACACAAAATTACATATTTTTATTGTAGAGCTATGCTGTTCTACACTTGTTTGTGAAGTCTTTGGAAAAAATTTAAAAATTACTTCCAAAAATAAATATTTATAATACAAAGCAATTTTCATTCACGTAGAAATTTTAAATTTCTTTATTACTCGGTAAACTCTTTCAATAGCTTTAGAACTATAAAGAAGTTATTTTCTGGGATTTCTTAGCAGACATCAAATGCTTAAAGTTGACACTAACTCACAAGCTGTCATCTTATCACTATCTTCTTTGAATTACTCAGAATCCTCCTTTCTCCAGTTTCAATATAAAAAAAGAACCTGTCACAATAGAGTTGATGGATAAAAACGACATGGAATCGTCATATTTAAATATTAATCCACAGTTCGGAAAGTGTCTGAAATCTTATTGTGAAGGTTTCATGGTGATAAAGTTTTGATGAAAATAAAACAGCTACTTTTCTTTAAAAGTATTGTACTTTATAATGTGTAAAACTGAATATTTATGTCATGAAATTATTCTCCCTTGGAAGTTTTGAATATGTGATGGGATTGCTTATTAACGTTGCACTGAGAGAAGCAATATGAGGGCTATTGGTGACGGACCTCGTAATCTTGAACCTCGGTCAAGTGACAAGGATGACACCTGAGCTGGTACCTCTCTTTTCTCACTACGTCACGGGAGGATTTGGCACCTCGATTAGATTTAACGTGCTACACTGAGGGTCTTAAGTGGCATCACAGTTCAAACTCTCGAGTCGACAAAAACAACACTGGCAGCGAGTTTGTGATCTTGACTATTGGACTACCACGGCCACAGAATTTTTGAATAAGATTGAATGTTTATATTGTTTTCATATGAGTTTGATTACCGTTATTTGCAACGTATGAGACGAGATGTGCATGCTGCCCATATTTTATTAAGAAGATTGGAATTTATCAACAAATGTAAAGAAGTCAATTAGTCGTATTTGATCATTTGATAGATTCTCTGAATTTTGTGATCGCTATAAAATATTATACTAATATATTTCGTTTAATTTGATTAACATAATATTCATGCAACGCAAAGCTTGGAAAAAAAAACTCGACAATCATCCTGAAATAGTTTCAAAATTTGTACGTAGTGAGATATAATCCGATGAAATGACCATTAAAATCATTGCTTTAATTAGCAATCACAATCAAACAAATGTATTTAGAAAGTAGCAAATTGAACTCTTAAAAGTAATCAGATTAATATTGAATCGTAATATATCATAAGGATGATATTCATTAAATAAATATGATTTGTATTTTAAAATATTTTTTTAAAAATCTCTGTTTGTAATAAATAATAAGCATATTTAGAAAAATGGAATTTGTATCCGAAAATAGTTATTCACAAGTTATCGAGTTGTAACGAAAGTTATAAATATGTGTTCAAAGCATTTGCTTAACTATTAATCATATTGATTTTTCCACCGTTTCTCCCCTTACAGATCCCAAGAAGAACTCGTGGATGATATTCCAGAATCCATAGCAGAAGAACCTGTTCACACCCTCCCTCATGCTCAGACAGTGCCACCTTCCCCTGTAGTGGAGTCACTCTCTCAGCAGACTATCAGATGTCGATCGCAATCCTCGTACTTCAACCAGGTAGGGGCACCTTCCAATGATCTCTTAGTATTAAATGTCAGTAAGTAAAAGAATTTTTATATATGAACAGAATTTGAATTCGAAGGGAAAGAACCAAATGCATTCTAACACAAACACACACACACAAAGATATATATATATATATATATTAAAATACGGATTAAAACTACTAACACATCGATCAATAACTCCCGAGTCTAACATTGAAAACAACATTTTTTTTGCAAAATTTTTTTTTATTCATCAACATAACATCTTTTGTTAATCACCTTTTAGGGTGATACAATCGTTCCAACGCTTTTCCAAATCTTTTTTTTTTTTAAACTTTTTTTTTTTTTTTTTCGCAAGAAATCTTTTTTGTTGCGAGTAAATAGCGATAAACAGCTTTCTGAATCATCGACTCGTTGCTGTTTTTGTTCCATCGAAAGCAATCGCGGCACCCACTTGGAAAAAACCTTTTTCACTTCACTTCAAAAAACCTTTTTCCTGGTTCGATCGACTTAAAATTTTGACACGTTTCAAGCAAAGGTTAGTACTCTAGAAAGACCTGGTTACTGGTTTACTACGAGCGCCATCTCTGGGTTAGTCTTGGGAGTTATTGATCGATGTGCTAATAACAACTATAAATCATTTTAATTAAAAGGAAAACGTATTAATATTACAGAATTAAATCCATACAAAATTTTAAAAAGTTTCCTAATTAATAAACGTGAAATATATATAAATATAACACTCTGTAATCAAGACGTGTAAAGTTGCATTTATAATTACTGGTTGAAGAACACGATGGTGCACTTAATTGTTTATTCATTTTTTGTGAGAGCGAGAGGAATAAGTATAAGTAATTTAAACGGACAAGGAAAGTGACACAGCTCCACTATCTTGATCACATCAGAAGAGTGTGAATTCTTAAAGTGCATGCTAATATATGTGATACGGATATTTCCAGGTCTCGTCATATGAGATAGAGAAATGACAATAAGGGATATTGATGACGTCTATCAATCTAGTAGGGATTATTTCCCTAGAGATTTATGACTATGTTAAAGTTGATTTAGCAGATTTTATGTACAAGTGATATAATAATTAAATGGATAATTTGGAATTGGATCAGAAAATAGGGAGGATCTCTTTACTTATGAGTTAGAGAATGGAAAAATAAGGTAATTATATATATATATATATATAAATTATTTTTTCAGTGAAATTATTACAAATTTAAGTTGAATATATATATATATATATATATATATATATATACATGTATGTAAACAAAAATATTTATTGTAATTTCCTTAAGTTCATATATTAAATTTCCTTAACGCCAAAGTATCTATCCATAATGATTTTCCTCAGATTCTTGTTGCCATTACAAAAAGGGAAGGGGGGATTTATTCTATATTATATTATCAGTAAAAGTCTTCCTAGAAAAAGACAACTTTGGGAATGAATTACAAACAACCGAAAAAGATACCATAAAATAACGTTCATCCGATACTAAAATTCCAAATGACACTGTATGATAAGTAATACAATGAATATGAAGGAAAATGTATAACTTTTACATTTTGAACAACATATGGCCCTCGTATGTTCTTTATAAGCTATTTCATGAAAGCTGTTTTAGAAGCTTTCATTGAGTTACCACGCTGTTGGATCGGCCGTAGTCCACCATATGATTTAACGACACACTACTGACCACCCAAGTCCCCTGATACATTCTCATGCGATTTCTTCCTTTGCAGCTTTGTAAAAGATAAAGTGTATGCGGCACCATTGCCTACAAATTTATTTGAGGTTAAACAACGGATTTCTGCTGTTGTACAATCAATTACCACTGACACTTTACAACGTGTTCGACAGGAATTTACATATCGAATTGACATTGTACGTGTAACTAAAGGAAGTTATATCGAACGCTTGTAAAAATAAACTTCCTTGTTTTCCCTTTGCATACATGTATTGCTTATCATTCTGTGTCGTTTATTTATGAATGTATGGAATTTTGAAATCAAATGAATTATTCTGAATATAATCCTGTATATATAAAAAATGAAAACCATTTTGAAGATCATTTCTGTTTTTGATAACGTATGCGAAAGTAGATCGAATATATAATATACTATAATAATACGAGACTATTTTAGTAGCGAAAGAAGAGAGTTTTATGCTTTTTGCCACAGTAACCGTGATAAGTTATTTAAAGTTTAAATGGTACATCTCTTTGTCCGTTGCAAATGTATATTCATACTAAATTACATTATAATCTGTTCTTTAATGTTTCAAAAATTCGACATAGTATCAAAGTCTCTTAAATTTGCACACAAGTGTTTATTAATCTGATTGCATTAAAATGTAACAATATTTGTTATTCCGCATTGTGAAAAAACTGAAAAAATGAAGAATTATTTGTTCCTCTTGATTAAAAAAGTGATTAAGATAAATTTGTTTCTTAATAAGCGTAACTGTGCTTGTTTAATAGTTCGAATGTTGAAGTAGAAGTTAACCCAGTTTGCATTGTTCTACTTTTTTGTTTATTAATTCAATTTATTATCTATTATCAATTCATATATAGTTAATTTTTATTCTTAATAACTATGTAAAACCTTCTTCATTAATAATAATTTTAAATTTTCTCAACAATACTGACTACGTAAATTCATTAGAAATAATAAAGAGCTTTTGGGAGTTTGATTACAAGAATTGCGTTAATTACAAGGTTATGACCTTGACGACAAACTTTCCGTAAACTGTTGACACATAATAAATTACTAATATATTAAGCGAAATCTAGTATAAAGATAATTAGATAGAAACAGAGGTAGTGAAGAGATATTAAAAAATAAATATACAGAAAGATTATTTTACCTTCCTTGAATTGAACTTATAGTGAAGCTGAGGAGAGAAAATAAATTATTATTAGGTGTGAAAAGGTATACTCGAATTAATTAGCTTCTCTGAATTGCGTCGAAAGTATTTATGTATTGCTTCATTAATACGATGAGGTATAGTTAATTAGAATGAAACACTGTTATTAAATAAGGCCTGAATTGCATCTGATTCTACCTAAACTTCAATTATTTTACAAGATAGAGCTTAGATTGTTTGTTTACATCTTAAGTGTATTAGCTGTGATTAGGTTTTGTCAATTCATTCATAATTGTATATAAATTGTTGAATAAAACCGATGCACGAAACAACAATATAATTCTTTATAATGCTTGGTATATTGATATACAGGATTATTCAAAATTATTCATCCGATTTCAAAATTCCATAATTTCAAAAATAAATGACACAATGATAAGTAATACTTGAACGCAAAGGGAAAACATGGAAAATTTGGTTGTCACATTGGAGATGAAGATAAAACATGAGCTCCAAATGACCCCAAAAGAGTTATTTCTCAAACGTGAGAGATGCTAAACTAAAAAAAAATGGAGAATATTCGTTGGTCCACTGATTAGAAAATTTTTGAAAGACGAAAGTTTCAAGGAAAAGTTAAATACTCTAGAAATGGCTGCTTAAATTATGATTGTTTATAAACATTGCTCTAATTAGCAACGCGGGGGCTCTTGGCGACTGGTTCATAATTTCAAATCTTGATCAAGTGACGAGGATAGCACACCTCAGAAGACACCTACCTCTCCAAACTTCCACACCATGTCAACGGGAGGGCTTGGATCTTCGACCAAATTTAACGTGCATCATCCCCACTACACGATTGGTCTTTAGTGGCATCAGGGCTCAAACTCATTACTCGACGAAAACACTGCTGGCTGAGGGTCAGTGACCAGGACCACTGGGTTGCACAATGGCTGCCTGGAAGGCCTTTACTTCAATGATTCATAATTTTCTGGGCTATACCTAAGCTAAAACTATAAAAAAAAAATTGCCATACCGACTCGTACTTACTTACGAGATGCGAAGATTCGGATGTCACTCAAAACACATTTCCTAGCTTCCCATTTGGAATCCCCCCCCCCCGGAAACCAAAGAGCAGTAAGTGACACTACCAAGAGGAAAGAGTCCACCGAGATATTGAAACAATTGAACGACAATACCGTATAGAAATGGAATGATTATATGATGTCCGTGTGTATGATTTTTTTTTCCATCTAAAAGAGTTTGAAATGCCGCATATAAGAGAAGCGAGTAAAGGTGCTGTATGCAGAAATATTTTAAAATTTATTCCTTGATGCGCTTTTATTAGCCACTGATAAAACAAATTTATTAGCATTATGATTGTAATTCTATCAAATTCAATACACAGTTTTGTCAAATTCTTAAAGTGCATGAATGTAAATTACACCCAAATAGATATTTCTTTTCGTGCAACGAAATTCAAAGGGCACGTAACATTCGTTCAATGACATTACATTTTGTTAACCAGTTTTGAATTTTGTTCAAATCTTACTGCATTTTATGTCAAAATTTCACATAAAAACATATTTTATTTCATTTTTGACTCCCTTCTTTTGGAAAAAAGCTGATATTGTTAACTCATGATTGGTCACTGCTACAAAATTGCTGGGTGCTATGTAATTTTAACAATTGTTATCGTAATTAGCATAGTCAGTTTAGTTAAGAACCACCAAAGTAATCCTTATGTCAGATAGAAGTTAAAATTTATTCTAATGTGATTAAATTGTTTTAAGAATAATTAAATAGTGAGTTAAAAACGTATTTTTGGGAATGGAAGAATTTGATTTATATATATATTTTTTCTTCCAGGCAAAGTCAAAGTGCTCCACCGCTTGTTCTTCTGAAAAAATTGAACTCAAACCACTATCACTTGATGATGCCAGTGAATATGACGTCAGGGGCGTATCCTCCGCGGAACAGCCATCAAAGAGCTCAGTAATCCCTACAAACGTCACGGGGGAAGTAACGCCAGTGGGAAACTCAGCAGTTGAAAAGGCTGAAACTCGGAGTCGGAGCGTGGAGGATTTACCAGAAAAGCCGAAGTCTTACATCTTTAGGGACTCCAAATCTTCAGCAGTTTAACGGAACAGTGAAAATGGAACCAAAAACAAGTACTTTTTTTGGAGGGAAAAAATGGAATTATGTTGATATCTTGTGATGTTATTGTGAATCTAACATTGGATTTTATGGGTGTCGTTTATTTTTATATCACCGATGTTTTCATTTGATCTTGTATACTGTGTCAATGTAATTTGATTCGTTGTTATACATATTACTGGTGCATTAACGACGCTTATTATTATTAAGTGATTTATCTAAATCGTACAATTATATACTTTTGGCTTTGTGGTTAATGTACAAACGCTACATTTCACGTTAAAACGTCCTTCAACCGTTGTACAAGAAAGGATGTGAGTATTTGGCAAATGATAATCATATAAGAATTTTCTGCTTATTTAAAGCTCTCATAGGGCTGTATATTATTGTATATATTACTTTTATTGATTTAGTTAGTAAAAATATTCAGAACTGACTCATATTGCTTACATTTAATTTGATTTTTGTGTTCAACAATTAATTGACACTCAGTCAATTAGGAAGTTATGTAGTCACAAAATGAAAATTTTGCATATTTTTCCCACTGCGTAATGCACATTCAAAAGATGAAATGCACGTATCAGGGAAGCAACAAAAAGAGAAGTTGATATTACAATTCTACACGTTCAAATTACAAAAAATTCCTTATTTATGCATGAAAGCTCCGTAACATATTTTTGAATAAATTATAAGAATATTTTACCTGTCATTATTTATAAAATAGCATACGTGAATGACGTACGGGCCTTGGGTGGGTGAAACTTTTACTGTAAGCCGAAAAACAGTGGGAAGGAAAAGAGAGTAATGAATCAAATTTTCAGGAAAATAAATTCTACAATGGAAAAAACTTTATTCAGTTCAGTTGCTCACAAACTTGTGAGCTTTTGGGTGTTTAGTTACAAAAATTACGTTAGTTCCAAGGTTATGTCCTTGACGACAAACTTTCAGTAAACAGTTAGTATATAATAAATTACTAATATGTTAAAAGAAAATAACTTTATTCAGTTCAGTTGCTCACAAACTATTCTTTTTAACGTAAAATAATCTCAGGTTTTCTTCAAAAGGGCTCAGTAAGCATTTATCACTTTTCTGAAAATATAAGATGAAAACCAAGTACATTTGTTCTTAATGTGATTTCCGAAGAAAAATTCATTCAGTTCTTTTACACAGAATCAGAGCAAAAATAAAATTCATAACTCGTGATATTCCTTTTCTTGAAAATTTTATTCACATGCTTACTACATAATTTAGCCAATTCACTTTGTAAATATCTATTACAGAGAAGACATTTAAATATGCATTTCAACGTTATATAATTCTGAAGTATGATATTGCAATGAGTGTACAGATTTATTTTATTATAAAAAAGTGATAAATGTTGTGCGTGCTTTAATCAATAATGTACACACAGAAATACCTAAGGACACAAATTAAAACGTTATTAAATTGTTATAAAAGTTATCTTAAATCACCTCAATGGTCCACTCTAAATAATCTCTAAAAAAATCAGATAGCATTTTGAAAAAAAAATACATTAAATAATTTTGTTTTTAATCGCATTTTCAATGAACAATGTTACGAAATTATCCGCGTCTTACTCTTTCCATTAATATTACCCACTAAAATTAAATTTATGAGAAGCGGTATGTAAATAAAATTGTAACTAACCTCATTATAAACTATTTCAATGAAACAGACTATGAAACGAATAATATATATTATGTAACTCAAACAAGAAATATGTGGTTATCTTATAAAGAATACAAAATCAAATCTATTGAAGGAATAAATTTAAACTTTTGTTAATTTTTGGGTAGTTTTATTTTTAATTAGATTCATTAAAAGTACGCATTTATGTAAATTAAGATAGGTTTAGCCCTTTATTTATAAATAGAATCCAATTAACATTATATTAAGTGCATCTTTCCTCAATCAGTAATTAATAATGTTAATGAATATATGTTCTTCATTAAATATCTAAAACTAAAACAAGTCACAGATAAATTTTACAAAATTCATTTACCTTTGAGCAGTTATTATAGAGATAAATATTTAAATTTAAATTGTTTATTAAGAAATTTCTAATTCATCTCTAAAAAGTGTGAATTATATTAAGAATTCATCTTTTGAATGGGGAGCGCAGGAAACATTTTATCTCTTAAAAATAATTTACGGTATGCCTGAAATTTTTAGGATTCAAGCATTTTCTTTGTAATAATTATTTTATATAGACATTAGTCTCAACATGCATCAATGAAGTTGAATCATTCCCAGTAGTGCATGATGATGCATGTAATAATGTAAAATAATACATGTAACTGTATTTTAGAATTGGTGTATCAAGCATGAGATACCGTTACTTTATTGATCAATTAACTTTTCTTTTGCAATTAATAGTACTGCTGCGAATATGTTATATATTTTAACATCACCTTTGTTTTCTAGACGGAAGTGACTGTTTTATTATGCTTGTTGTGTACTGAAAAAGATCTGCGTAACTGTTGATTCGCTATACGTATTACTTGTATTGCATTTCTGTATCGATGTTAGTCACAGGCACTGAAATTGCACGTACACGAAGACAAATCTAGTCATGGAATAATAAGTTGCAAATTATTGCATTTCCATTGAACAACATGAGTTGTAGAGTTTGTAACTCATATCATACTTGTAAATTTACTTAACGCATATGAATGTATATCTGTTTTTATGTGCTTGTATTTGTTGTGATGTGCGCTCTTTATTCTGCCAAGCAGACCACTTTAAATCTTGAATATGAGTATTAAGCACTTGTATAGAATGGAATATTCTTATGTATTTGAACGATTTTCGAAACGATCACTATATCTTAACTGTTTCACGACTGGAAGGCTTTTAAATTAATGATGTTATATTGTTAAGAAAATTATAAATTTTACGAAAACAAATTTTGGAATAATATGTTGGAATATAAGTTGTTTGAAATTCATTTTGGAACACGGAGCATATCAAAATGTTTTAAAAACCGTAAAGAAGCTATTAAAATGTTGATAATTAATTTAAAAACTTTACATGAAATTGCTCTGTCTTCTTTTTTTCTTCTAATAAATTTTATCTTATATTACTGGATGCATTGAACTCTGTTTTCCCAAATGCTTCAGATATTTTAAGTACATTACAATTGATTCCAAAATTGTTAATTACAGATACGCCTTCGAAATTTAATCTTTTGTAAAAAAAAATCTTTTAAAAAATATCTGTGAAATTTCCCAATGTATAAAGTGAAACCATTATTATAAGTGTTATAGTAATACATTTCTCTTTGTGGTTGCATATTTTGTGTGAAGCACTTCCCAAACAAAACAGTTGAAGCTCGCATGTGAAAGGAACTGTTTGCCTCTCTCTCACAAGCCTATTCACGCCATACTTTCGAATATTAACGTGACTCGGTAAAAAAGTAACACATATGTATATTTTGTGAATTCATAAAAAAAGGCCTTCTCCTTCTCTGACTTCTGTCCATTCTGAGTACACATCGTGACATGCTATTCTATAAATGTATTATTTCATTTAAGAATTACTTAGCTATTACAGAAGTTTGTAACAAAGTTCATTGAAACAATTAAAAATGATACCATTATGAAATTATTGACAATTGTTTTTGCTCATATTATAAGCCATTTTAATTCTGAAATCATTTCTCCCGCAAAATGGCATTTCAAAAAGTTAAGACTCTGCAATAAATAATCAGTTTATAAAATTTATCTATCGAATCAACAAATAATCCGTGTTGGTTTCTTTTAACGTTTATTTTCACACAGAATTCTTAGGTTTTAACCCAATTATAATGTCATACCCTTAATGTAGTTTTAATATCTTTTTAAGCATTATTTCCAGAATTAATGGATTTTAATATATATATTTTATCCTCGAAAACATTGATTATTCAATTATTGATCGGACAATGAGATTAATATATCTTTTTTATTTCATTTATATATAAAAAAGTAATTGAATCAACTTAATTTGACTTTGAATTCTAATTATTAGTTGATACGCTCTAAAATAATATTTTTATTAAAAAATTTTGTTTTATTATAAATGCTGATAGCAGATGTTATAATTTTACGAACTTTGATGATGGCGAATTTTCTAGTTTAGCCTTTTTTCTGAATTTTATCATTAAAAATATTTCTTTTTTTCGTAATTTCTTTTAATTTATTTTATTGCAACTGATTATATATCAAAATTACTACTCCTTTTTTTTTATTAAAAATAACAATAAAATTTTTTAAGTGAAAATCCTAGAAAGAACTATATAATCCTGTGTTGTATTAATGCTTATAGTACGACAAAAATTCCTGTAAAGAACAATTTTATTTTCATTTGAATTATTATAAATAATATAAAAATTTAATTCAACTTAAAAATTAATTTAACTTCAAAAACAAATTCTACTTTTAAATAAACTATATTTTTGAAAATCTAGATTCAAAATTTTAATTTATTCATTTTTTTTAATTTGTAGAGTTTACTGGAAATATGTTTAAAAATATTCAAAAAATTTTATTTCATTGATCTTCAATGATTTTTTTCAAATGAATAGCACGTCTTTTTGTGTGTTCGAACCACTCCAGTCCTGTTTGCCTATGCTTTTTTTTTTTGTATTGCAAATCCTTTTTACGTACAAAGAACGTTTCCCATGTAAATAATATGTCTATATTCTTTATGGAATCCATTTGTGATATGACTTGTTACATTTTGCTGCTTTACTGTTATTGTAAAACCCAGCACTCGTGTTTGTGTTATTATTATTCAATACTATGAATAGATATCTATGTAAGTAGTGTTGAGAGAAATTAGAAAGATTATATTCGGAAAGAGAGTTCTTTTCTAAAATTACCTTATAGCGAACAAATCTTAGCACTAGCAATGCACATTTAATTCAATTTTTACGGGAGTGCTTTTTCCGAAAAAAAAAACTATATCTATATGACAAGTTTAAAACGTAAGAAAGTTTGAACCGATGATTACATTTTTTCAATATCACATCTTCGTTTTCAAATAATATGAACTTTCCCTTTCCTCTATAACCAAAGGTATTTCAAAGTAATTTAAATATCTTAAAGGTAAAGAAGTAATTTTATAGGCACATGCCTAATTATTATTATCGATTCCGACTAGTTTAATTTGACGATAAAATTTCAAAATATTGGCAGTATACATGCGTGGAATGTTTGGAAAATTAAAGTTATTATATTGTCTGATAAATAAGTTTTCGGCAATTAAATCAAGTAATTTTAAATATTATTTATTTCCTATTTTTTTAATAAATATATTTTTTATTTTAACAATTTTCTTAGATAATGAGGCAAAATTTCTCTTTATTATTTTCATGAATTATTTTCTCTTAATATCTAATGGGCAAATTCTGTACAAACTAATATAAAAAAAGTATATTCTATGAATAAATTCTACAAATTTATTCAAACAAAATTGTAGTTTCGAAATATTATTCTTGTTTTTTCTTATCCAATATTAGCATTATATATACATCAGAATAAAAATAAATGAATTTAAAATTTGGTTATAAATTCAAAATTTGTAATTGAAGCATACATTTAAATATTGAAAAACTCTTTTAATACTGATTCAGTTTTTTAGGAAGACTTTGACATAGAAAATTAAAAAAATCATTTGAAAACTATAAATTAAAGCCAAAAGGAAAGAGAACAAATCTTAATCAATTGTTTGCAAACATTTTAAATTAAATCCAATGGCAAAGAATATAAACCTTACCAAAATGTGTTTCGATTGTCATTTACGCACATTTTAGATTTGGTGATAAAAAAAAAAGTATGTCATATCACACCTAAGCAGTCTTGGAAAAGTAAGTCAAAATTTGTAATACATTTTAAAGAGTTAATCAAAGAAATAAATCAATGGTTGAAAGTTAATAATACAAAATTTTGACACCACTCTATCTCTGTCTCTACGATCCTTCATTATGTTTTCATTAGATACTCTTTAATAGTTTTTACCTTGGATAAGACTTTTCCAATGGTTTTAAAAATTGTATAATTAATTTTTAATTATTGAACTTCAAATACAATTTCCGTTGACTTTGAAATCAGTGTTGGATCAGCATCAGTTTGGAGTTTTCTGAACTTATTCTATTTAAAAATTGCAAAAGGCAGAATGAAACGAGGAAAGCTCCTAAAATATTTTACGATTAAAAATACAAGAGAGATTGATGATATATTTTCTATAACAAGAGTTTTCTATCTGAGTAAAACTTAATGAAGGTACCTTAAAAATTAGAAAATTATAAACGAAAGAAAAATGTTGTTATTCATGCAACTGCAATTCCATATTGGATTTGCATTCTGCTTTAAGAATAGATATCTATAGTAACAATCATAGAGATAAGAGATTTTTATCAAAAAATATACTACTATATCGCATTCTTAGTTTTCACATTTAGTATCGAAAGTATTTTTAAAGTTAAAAGTTCGAAATCAATTTCGAAAGTTTGAAGTTAAAGTTTGCAAATCAATTGCTATATCGTTTAGTGAATCATAACGAAAAATAAAATCAAATTTTGTTATTGTATTTCCCCCTTTTCTAATCATACGTAGTTTTATCGTTAAATTCTGAAAAGAAAAAAAAGAAAAGAATCTTTCATATTATCTTGCTTGTGCTAAGATTTTCCAAAATTCAATTGCTAGTGAATGCTAGTTTTTGTTTGTCATTCCACTGCAGCTGTGTGATAAAAATGCACTCAGTCTTCTTTTGATTTTTACAACAGACGAAATCTGTTTACTGTAAAATTACTAAAATGTAAATTATAATTTTTGGCAGAAATAAACGTTTTTAAGTGTATTCTGTATGTGTGTGTGTGTTTTTACTTCATTCTAAAGTATTTTTATCAAATGTATTCAACAAGGTGACTCTTCATGGCTATAAAAACTTCACATTGTCAAAGCTAACGAAAAATTATAAAGTAAAGAAACAGTATCAAATGAAATTAAATTAATATGTTTAATCAAATAAATAAAGTCAACAAGTGTAGTAAATCTAACAAATCAAATTTTCTTACGTTTCCTTTTCTACGCAAGTGCAATGTGACACCAACAAATAATCGGAAAAAAACTAAATGCTCATCATTTTTGGTTTTTCAACTTAACAGTTACATGAATTTTCACAAACGGTTTGCCTAAATACATCATTAAATTGCTATCCTCATTGAAATTTATGTAATTCTAACATTTTAAAAGAATTTATTACAATTAATGGTTGATTGTAGAAAAAAATGTAGGGCTTTGTAGATTAATTATGTTTCTCCTTTCAGATGCAGAGTATATTTTTGAAACAAAGATGATTCCAGAAATATTTAAAGGTCTTAACGTTCAATTTTTCCTTCTTCTGACATGTCAACAATTTCATAAATTATTTACAAAAAAATAGTAATAAAGTTGTGTCTAGCAAGAACAATTTCCAGGAGAATATCATTAATTCAAACGTTGCATGATATCTCAGCGGAAAGGCTTAAATGAAATAACATAAACACATTAATTAATTAGAGATTATCCTTGAGTCCATTTTCAATGTTTTATAAACAAATTAACAATTAACAGAATAAATAATTAAAGACATTAGATTAATAGTTAGTCTAGACATTATATTGAAGTAATTAATAGAGAATTTCCAAGAATACGGTCATATTGCAGCTTTACTATTACTTTCCGAGAGCTTGAGCACATCTACCAAGAAGCCAAGTACTTATATTCTCAAATCATATTAAATATTACATCAGATATGATCCTATAATACCTTTAGTTTTATTCCTAACGTTGAGGAGTTGACTTCTTGATAGAGGATCGAAAATAAATTATAAAAAGGCTTAAGTTTTGTGTTCTTTCAAAACTACTAAGTATCCACTTTTATTGAAAGAAACGCTCATATGCATCAATGAAAGAACTTCATTCTAATAAATATGAGTAATCTGAGAAACGAAAGACTTTTTAACAAGCAATTTCAACATAACCTTTTTTTAATCACTGCTGAGTTTAAAACAATTTCAGTGTTATATACATTTTTTGAAAGAAATTCTATGGTAGTTAAATTAACCTTGAGCTTAAGTGTGACGTTTTAGTATATTATTAATTATAACTGTATCTATTAATCGTAAAATCACATCTATTAATCGTCATCAAATCTATTAATCGTAATCATATATATTAATCGCAATCATGTCTATTGTAAGATTAAGAAATCTGGCAATAACTTGATTAATCATTGTCGGATCCTACACGTGCTGGTTATTAGTTGTGTTTCATGCACCTAAATGTATGTGTTATGAATCTGTAATGATCTTTGAACTATTACGTTCAACTAGATATCTTACAAATACAATACACGTGTCAGCATGCTGTTTAACTAAAGCTTATTATACTGATTACTGAATTTACGCAGCCTGATGTAGATAATCCCTAATCAGCAGTCCTGTTAAACAAACAAGAAACTATAAGTATCTAAAAATTGAATTTTCTGAAACCACCTAATGAAATGAGTTTTACAAATGTTAATGTCTCAGAAACTGGAAAAAGTGGCGGCAGAAGTTTGAAAGCTTCATGATTGCAACAAAAAAAATCTGAATTCTGGTGTGACTTAAACCTCTATTTCACTCAATCTACAAGGGGATGAAGACCCTATCAGTATTCAACACTTTCAAATTGGTAGACAATCCCAGCAAAGAATGCTTTGCCGATATTTTAACTAAGTTCAAGTGCTATTGAATTCCTCGACAGGACGTAGTATTTGAAAGACTCAAATATTTTTCATATTCTCAAATAGGTGGACTGAACATAGATGCAAATTTGACACAACTGAAGTCTACAGTGGAATCATGGGAATTTCAAGAATGAGAGGAGTCACTCATTCGTGATCTAGTAATTCTTGAAATTCGTGACAAGTCTCTCCTAGAACACTACTTTGAGAACCACAGATAAATTTGTAAAAGAACAGCAAATTTCATTCAATCAATTAAAGTGAGTAAAGAACATATAAAACCAACTGTGGAAATGCTTAAAACAAAAAAATCTAAGTAAAGCTATTAAGAGAGAAAGTCATATTATACTAATTAGTGATGAAATTATCAGTCAACCAGAAGACCAGGAATTTCACAGGACATTGAAAAAGTGGTTGCAGAATGTGCCATATGTGCTACTTTTCGCAACACCCAAACTAATAAACTTTTGTTAACTGAAAATAATCCTCAAAGATCGTTCAGAAAACAGGAATAGATTCCATGCTTCACAGGAATACTTATTATATATATATATATATATATATATATATATATATATA
>BMAW01063573.1:0-111181 GCA_019974015.1 Nephila pilipes | reverse complement strand
CAAGATAACGACTACTTATTACATACACACACAGTTTATTTTCTAACGTAGGACAGAACATTAAAACACAAAACAAATTAATTAAACTAGCGTAATCATAGATATAACGGTCAGCACAATTTCCCTGAACCGTCTTGTTCAGCGTCTCGCTGTCTCTCCATCTACGTCTCTTCTAACTCTTCCAAATCTCTCTCGAAACGCTAGGTGGCGCTCTAGGAGCATCATAGCTGTCTTCCGATATAATAGATCGGCAGATCTTAGATCCCATGGTCTCGGTCATTCTGATCTTCATTGCGCCCTCGCAATATGCTTGATCGTCATCATAAACAGGTACATCAGGAAAACTGCAATTAAAGGGGGGGACAAAACACACACAAAAAAAATGAAGAGAAAAAGATGTCTTAGGTGGACCACGGTTTCATATGATCGGCTGTAGTGGCAATCTTTAGCGACCCTTCGTGATTGCTGACTCGTTCAACTTCACAGCGATCGCGTGGGTTGTTCGATATGTTAACTTTCCTACTTAGAGCCTGCCTCTAGAGGGCGTTCATTTGTAAAGGGAGAGAGTGTGATGTCACACGTTCCCCTCAGTCGGGACCTGACCGAATCTCCGAGAGGAGCTGTTGTAAACGAGCGGTAGTAAGAAGAATAAATATTGTTGTTGTTATACAACCCGATGTGTTTTTTGTCTAAGGACAACCGTGAACTGAAATCTGAAATGATGATGATTAGTAGTTAGTAGATAGTACTGAGTGTTTATAATAATCAGAAGCGGGATTACACCCACCAGGACTGCGAGGAACAAAAAAAAGAAGGTAAATCATTTTCGTTTAACCTTATGCATGTGCTAAGAAGTAATTTATTTTGAATAATTTTGAAAAGTATAGAAATAGTGTTAAACATGTCGTTCCTCTCAAAAGGACGTAAAAGTGATTTAGTCGAGCTTGAGCTTGAATTAGACGAAAGTGTCCCTTCGGACGCTACCAATATGACAATAAGAGACACCATACTTAATAGCGACAGCTATGAAGATGCTTTCGCGAGAGGATGTCTCGAGAGAATAATTACAGATAGGATTGAAAGAAAAAAAAAGTTAGAAAGGGAAAAAGAACAAAGGTTAGAAAGGGAATTTGAACTAGAAAAATTAAGATTAAATAGAACGGAATCCCAAACGCGAGCTGATAGTGATATTATTGGTCCAGAAATAAATAAGAGCTCATTTGAATTAAGAAATCTGGTTCAAAAATTTGATTTAAAAGATGGTGAAATATCTTCATTTTTAATTCTATTCGAAAGGCAAGCCAAACGAGTTGGGCTTAGGGAAGAAGATTATGTCAGTCACCTTTTAGGATTCTTACCCTTCGAAATCACGCATCTAATTGCCAGGGAATCAGAAGAAGAAGCGAATGATTACAGACACGTTAAGAGTTTACTGTTAAGGCGATTTAAACTTAGTGCCGAAAAGTTTAGGCAAAAATTTATTAATCATGCTAGAGAATCAAAAGATACATGGGCAGATTTTGTTTTTGAGATACGTAACTACTTTAACGAATGGTTAGCAGGCTTAAATATAAACGATTTCGATTCCTTAAGGGAATTAATTGTCACGGACCAACTGAAAAAACGGGTCCCAAATTTTATGAGGGAACACTTTATTGATTCTTGGCCGAAATTTATTAAAGCAAATGAACTTGCTGAAAAATTAGATGAATACGAAAGCGTTAGAACAGGACATGAAAATAAAAATCGCCAATTTACAAACTATCGTGATGATCCAAAAAACTATTCACGAACAAATCTAAGGTCCAATAACTATAATACTAACACATTCCATTCTAATAAATTAGAAGAGAGAAACCCAATGAACCATAAATTTAATGTAAGAGGAGGCTCTACAAGACGTACGGATAACTCTAGAACCTTTAATCCAGCAACTAGTAACGATAGAGGAGAACCGAGATGTTTTGCTTGCAACAAGTTCGGTCACGTCCTAAGAGATTGTCCCTTTCCTTGCACATTATGTGGGGAATCGGGACACACAAAAAAATATTGCACAAAAAATAAAAATGAGCCCAGAGCGAATACTTTAAGCGTTTGTGACCGGGAGTCGTCCTCACCTAACAGATACTTGAGAACTGCGCACTTAAATAATCACGAGGTCACTGCCCTCCTCGATACGGGATCCTCGAGTTGTTTACTGAAAGAATCAGTTGCAGCCAACTTAGGGTTAAAAATTTCCCCCTGCAAGACGAATATATTTTCCTTCGGCAATCAGTTAAACCCGGTTTCCCAGAGTTTAGGGGCGACGGTAATAGATTTCCAGATAGAGGATGTCGTGGGAAAGGATATTTATGTTCTAATCGTTCCGGACTCAACGCAACCAGTAGATCTAATAGTTGGTCGTCCATTTCTAGATCTGTCTTACATTGCGTATGCTAGAGTGGGCGAAAAGTTACACATCGGTTACGCAAAAGATTATCCATTTATAAATTCAGATTATATTGACGTTGCTAATAATAACCAACCCGAACTTTGCAGCGTTAGTTCAAATGAAGTAAATATAAATCAAAGCCCAATAACTTTGGAACAAACAAAATTTGATAAAGACTTAACGGAACAACAGCGACAAGATATTATTCGCTTATTGAATGAGTTCAGAGATTGTTTCGCATTAAATATTTCGGAGTTGGGATGCACAAACCTAATGGAAATGGATATCAAGGAAATTGAAGGCTCGAAGCCGGTATGTATGAAGCCCTATCAAACAAATGCCGCCGAAAGAGCAGCTATTAAAGATATCGTAAGCGAATGGAAAGAAAATGGCATAGTCTCAGAAACGCATTCACCTTATGCTAGCCCTGTTCTACTTTTACGGAAAAAGACGGGTGAAAATCGCTTAGTCATTGATTATAGACGTTTAAATAGCCAGACGATAAAAGATAAATTTCCTCTACCAAAAATAGATGACTTATTAGAACAATTGTGCGAGTGCAATCTATTTACAACATTAGACTTAGCACATGGTTACCTCCAAATACCTTTAACAGAAGAAGCAAAATTAAAAACCGCATTTATTACTCCAGATGAAACCGGACAATTTGAACGAATGACATTTGGCTTAACTAACGCCCCTGCAGAATTTCAAAGATTAATGTACCATGCATTAGGAAACTTATGTAACAAAGAGGTTTTATGTTATCTTGATGATATCTTAGTCCCGGCGAAGACTTGGCAAGAAATGATCGAGAAATTGATTAAAATATTTGAAGCCTTACGCGCAGCCAAATTAACTTTAAAGTTATCGAAATGTGAATTTGCAAAACCGGAAGTGGAGTATTTAGGATTTGTTATTAACAGACATGGAATTAAACCAGGAACAAGGAAGGTGGAAGTAATATCTAAATTCCCCCAACCGAAAAATTTGCATGAAATTAGACGTTTTCTCGGAATAACAGGTTTTTTTAGAAGATTCATTCGGAATTACGCGTTTAAGGCCAAACCATTGACTCAATTGACAAAGAAAAATGTAAACTTTAAGTGGGAAAAAGAGCAAGAACAGTCGTTTATTACATTGAAAAACGAATTAGTAAAACAGCCCATCTTAGCCCTTTACAACCCCGAAGCAAAAACTGAAGTTCACACGGATGCGAGCGCGGATGGAATTGCTGGCATATTACTGCAGTTTGGAAGTGATGATAAGTGGCATCTCGTTTATTGTGTTAGTAAGAAAACTACTGAGGCTGAAAGAAAATATCATTCAAGTAAATTAGAATTAATGGCGATCGTGTGGACATTAGAGCGACTCAGACAGTTTCTTTTAGGTATAAATTTTACAGTTGTAACCGATTGTCAGGCGTTGATTTATATGAATGCGAAAAGGTCAAGTAATCCTCAAATTGCACGATGGAGCCTTCTTATACAAGAATATAGCTTTGAAGTTAAGCACAGGCCAGGTGTTAAAATGGCTCATGTTGATGCAATGAGCAGAGCTCCTGTATCGGAATCAGACGACACTATGACAAGTCTCATTGAGAGAAAGTTTGAAGTATATCTGACTTTGAGTGAAGATGAACAAGTTCTGATTATTCAACATGCTGACAAAGATTTAAGGAAATTAATAGAAATTTTTAAAAAGCAAGAGTATGAGAGAACTACCGAAGAAAAACAGATGATAAGCAACTATGTTTTCAAAAGCAATAGATTATACAGAAGTGTTAAGGAAAAGGGAAAGGAGAAACTACTCTACGTAATTCCAAAAAGTATGAGGAAAAGCACAGCAGTTAAATTTCATGATCTGATGGGACATTTTTCAGTTGATAGGACAGTGAACAAGATAAAGGAGTTGTACTGGTTTCCATACATGAAACGATATTTAAGAAGACATATATCTATGTGCTTTGAATGTTTAGTTAACAAGATTCCAGGAGGTAAACAGCAGGGATTTTTACACCCAATTAAGCCGGGGAAAAGACCTTTTTCACTTATACATATAGATCACCTGGGACCGTTTGTGAAAAGTTCTCGAGGTAATCAAGATCTATTGGTCATCATTGACAACTTTACGAGATTCACCCGACTTTATCCTGTTAAGAATACTTCCTCTCAAAACGTACTAAAAGCCTTGAAAAATTTTGTCACAGAATTCGGATTACCTGATAGAATCATCAGTGACAGAGGTTCATGTTATACGTCGCGTCAATTCGAAGAGTATTGCCTTGATAATGGAATAAATCATACGCTGAATTCTACACAACACCCCATGGGAAATGGAATGGTTGAACGAGCTAACAGAACTATCCTCTCTACTATAACAACAGCGATGGAGGATACCAGTCACAAGGATTGGGACTTGAAAATAAAAGAAACAGAAAGGAATTTGAACAATGCCGTCAACAATACAACTGATAAGACTCCATTCGAAATGTTACATGGATATTCTCCGAGGTTCAATGATGGTCTACTTCGAAAACTTGCAGATGAGGATGCTGAAATGTGGAATGACCCAAAAGAACTCCAAAGTGAAACGCGTGGTGTGATTGAAAAGAAGCAACAAAAAATGAAGGAATATTACGACAAGAAGAAGTGTCAGACTGTAATCTTTGAGCCAGGAGAGATAGTGGTTGTTCGACGTCCAGCAAAACCAACAGGGGAGCCTACCAAAACCCAAGCGAAGTACAGAGGGCCGTTAATAGTAACAGAAGTACTCCCAAATGACACCTACAGAGTTACTCAACTGGAGGAAAGGCAGAAAGGCCGATTCTACACAACCACAGCTCACGTCAGTCAGCTCAAGGCGTGGAGAAACCATCATGGAGATGATGAAGACGACGACGACTTTTCATACCCCCCGCAGTGTATAGATGAAAACAAGGAAGCTTGCGGCTTGACGCAGCGAAAGAGAGAGAAAAGCGGCAATGCTACTCAAAGACCACAAACACGTTCGTTGACCAAGAGGGAGCCCCTCCCCCCTTCCAAGGCCATATGAACACTAGACTCTCCCCTACCAAGGACTGGGGGTTAACCCCCTAGGAGGAGAGACATACAAATAGACAACGAACGATGACAGAAAATTACCCCCACATCTTTAAAGAGAGGCCGGAGGAAGAAATTGCTGATTGGTGAGATGGTTTTAATTTCTCAAAATTATTTTTTTATAATCAGAGATTTTAATTTCAAAAAGGAACTATGAACTCTTTTCTTTTTCTGGAATTCATTGTGAAAGTTCATGTGTGTGTTTCTGTTCTGCATTAACTTAATGGTCCTTACCTGAATTTAATATTTGTAAAGTATTATTTTGATTAATTATAATCATTTATGAAACAAAAATTATATTTGTTAGAATTTAATAAATTCCTAAAATTGTGTTTTAACGATTGTATAATGTTAAAGAATTTTTTTTTCTTTCTGTGTGAATCATTTTGAGACTTTGAAGTCTGTGAAAATCAAGCATTTCCTATACATATGATAATTAATAATCTAAAAGTTATAAGTTCGATATTTTGACATGTGAATTTTATATTTCGAATGATTTGCAGATAATGAAGTAATTCTGTTTTCATCAAGGAAAAATAATATTTTAAATTGTAGGATAACTAAGATTTTTTTTTATAAGCTTTAAATTAGAATTCCTACTTGATAGGAATGAAAGATAATTTGTAGTGAAATGTAGATATAAGGGTGATCATGTAAAATGATTTGTGCATGATTATTGATATTTTATCTGTATACGGTAATTGATATCTGCTATTTTAAGTATTTAAAGAATTTAAGTATTGATGTTTGTCTATAGTTATGGATATTTGCTATTTTAAGTATTTGAAGAATTTAAGTATTGATGTTTGTGTATAATTTGATATTTGCTATTTTAAGTGTTTGAGGAATTAAAACATTGATATTTTGTGTATGATAATTAATGATTTTAAAGTGTATCAGTTATTAATGATTTTGTGTTAATTGGAACTGCACAATTGGGACAATTGTATATCAGGATGGCCGAACTGTTAACTTTCCTACTTAGAGCCTGCCTCTAGAGGGCGTTCATTTGTAAAGGGAGAGAGTGTGATGTCACACGATCCCCTCAGTCGGGACCTGACCGAATCTCCGAGAGGAGCTGTTATAAACGAGCGGTAGTAAGAAGAATAAATATTGTTGTTGTTATACAACCCGATGTGTTTTTTGTCTAAGGACAACCGTGAACTGAAATCTGAAATGATGATGATTAGTAGTTAGTAGATAGTACTGAGTGTTTATAATAGATATGACTTTATAGGATCCAAGAAACTTAGGTTTCAGTTTCATTCCTGGAGTAAACTGAGTTCGTCGGATCGCGACTAGGTCATTGATGGCATAGGTACGCAAGGTTTTACGTTTTTTATTAAACTGCTTTTCATTTTCTTGTTGGATCTTTAATATGCTATTTTTCGCATCATCGCGCATCTTTTGTCTGTCTTCTATCATGAAGTTTAAGTGTTCTTCCAATAGCTCTTGTATTTTAAAATCTTCTTTGTTCTTCATCTTAGTGCCAACCATCAGTTCAAAAGGTGTATATTTTGTACTTCGTGAGATAGTACTGTTGATGATACGTTGTACATCTGCTACGTATGTGTACCACTTTTTCGGATTTTCTATCGACAGTTTAGCTAATAAAGGGAGTAAAGTTCCGTGTATCCGTTCTATCTGGTCATTGCCACGAGGAATTCCAGTAGCGACTGTAAAATGATATATACCTTCTTTTGCACTATAGTCAGAAAATTCCTTTGATGTGAATGCAAATCCGCGATCAGTAATGATTCAGAAAGGATTCGGAAGGTCCTATGAAATATTGGAGTTAGAGAATTTTAATTGGATGTTAAGGGGTGAGACATGCCCTCTTATAAAAATAATATTTTTGGTTTTATTAGTGTTTTCAGAAATCCGCCAAAGGGTCATCCATTTTTGAATATTTTCTTATGCGATTGTAATTGTTTGATGACTTTAATGGGGTGTTTTATCTTGTGTAAAGATTGCTGCGTCACCCAAAAAGAGACAGAGGCTATAGTAGGGACACTGAAGGATGATGATGATGATAAAGAAGTTTTATTGGAGCAAGAGCCAGATACTGCTCCAAACAAGGTAAATCTGTGATCTAGTCATTTAAACATTGAAAAAAGATTGATAGACAAAAAGGTCATGTAAGAAAGTAAAGTTTATTGGCGCATGAGCCAAATATGGCTATGCTGCGCCAAACAAGAATTAACTGTGGTCTAGACGAGAAGAAATTGAGGAAAAGACAAATTGGTTGAAAAACGGAGGGTCAAAAATATAGAAGTATCGTTAGGGTATCCTGGGGATGCGTCGCCCGTATTTACCAAAGACAATAAACCCCATGGGAATGAAAAAGATCACTAGGGTACCTCGGGGTGATGATGTCCATACTTGCCTAAAGAAGGCAAGTCCCTGAGGTCCCCTGATATAATCCCCAGGGGCAGGGTGCCCGGCTATACCCCCCAGACGCTGCGTACCCATTTTAGTCTCCTCTTACGACATGCATGAGCTACAGTGGGACTATTCTGTCATTCCCGGTGGGACACTGAGGGAAGTCATATGTGTGCGAGGAATAAACTAGGTGAGAAATAACGGACCCTTGAGGGACCCCGGACTGAATATTGCAAATTACGGATAGTTCGTTGTCAAATCTAACTTGTAAGGTTCTGTTTTTGAGGTGTTTATTGACTATGATAATTAAGTATAGGAGGGGGGAAATTAAGTTTAATGAATTTATAAATTAACCCCCACCCCGTGTCAGAGGCGGTTGAATGCTTTTTGAATGTCCAAGAAAATACTCCCATAGATTTGTTCACAGGTGAAACCTTCAGTTATGGTATTCCCAATTCGAAGGCCCCGATAGCCTATTGGTCATGGATTCACTGCCGGCGATTTTCTTCGAATTGCGATGGCCTCGATGCTACTAAAGACCTCCGTGTAGCCGGGGTTGAAGCTCGTTAAATCTTTCAGGGTCCAAAGTCCTCCTAATGGTGTGGTGTGGAAGTTGCTAGCTCGAATGTCGTCCTCGTCACTTGATCGGGGCTCAAATTTACGAGGTCCGTCACCAATAACTCTCGTGTAACTTCCAGTACAACATTAATAAAACCAAACCACAACCCGAAGAAAGGTGCTATGGTAGGATCTGAAACCAAATTGAGAATGTGTTAGAATATTATTAGATATGGTGTAATTGGGTAATCTGTTTAAGAAAACTCGTTCGAAGAATTTTGAGCTGGAACTAAGAGGACTGATAGGGCGGTTATTAGAGAGGATGATATGTTTTTGGCCAAGTTTGAGAAAATTGATGACAGTAGCGTGTTTCCATTTTTGTGAAAAGTGTGCAAATGTGAGGCATTTATTGAGGATTTTTGTAAAATGGGTGAGAGCATTAGGGGAAAGAATTTGAATGCCATCTTCTCCGGAGATTTTTCATTTACTTAATTTTTTGACGATATTAACTATTTCTAGAGGAAAGCAGTGGGGGATTAAAATTAATATTGTTATGAGTGTTTAGGTGGTTTTAGGTTATTTCCTCTGGGGATTCAATATGTTCGTCATCATATGGAAATACATTCTCCTGGAAAAGGGATTCAAGGTTATGAACAAACAGATCGTTACTCTCTCAAAAAGAGGATGAAAAGCAGATGGCCCTCGAGATAACCGTATGGGGATTCTACTGCGGCTAGTGTTCTGCGAACATTAAAACTGTTTACATCTCCCGAGTTTCGGGCTCATTTTTTTACTTCGAATTCTTCTCTTGTAACATTATGTTAATTGAGCAAGTGTGCTCACCGTTTTACTGGTAATGCTCATTGATTTATAGCAATTGAATCAAAGTATTTGATTAACATAATTTCTTATATCTGGTTTGGCCGAGTCTAGTGTATTACTTTTTCCACAGCAAAGATTAGTTCTAGTGAATAGCTGAAGTCAGAAAATGCAGATAACTATCCATGGTGAGTAGTTTTTGTTTATATTTTAGGAAGTCTGTTTTTTTTTTTTTTTTTTTTTTTTGGGGGGGGGGGGTTTTTATGGTTTTTTTTTTTAAAAAAAAAAAAAAATTTTTTTTTTTTTTTTTTTGCGTTTACTTTACTTTTATAAACCGATTACTTATAGAAATGTATAATTATGTTAAATTCGGGGGAAATTATAGTTATCTGATTTTGAATCCCGTGTTGTTCTTAACAGAAGGCGAGATCCAGCAAGGCCTCAGTTTTCGTCCAATCGAGGCTGGTTCTGCTGATGAATCCAAATATTCTATCCCTTCGGACGCTTTTTACCAATGTCAATAATTTAACAGAGAAACGCTCCTATTTATTTTATGTTATAATAAAAAAATTATGGATCTTTTTTAAAGTATGTATCTTTTCTATTTAAGAGTGACCGGCGGTGAATCTTAATTTCGAATAACAGCCTTTTAAATTTGCCTTGACGCAGTCTTACTGCTCATCCTCAATTAATTCCATTGCACATTTTTATTGACATAATTCTGCTTAACCATGAACATGAATAAACCTAAAAACGAAAATTTATAAGTTTGTATACTAAGCTTGACATTAGGAAGCGTATTGTTCAGTAACATTGCGTGAGGGGAGCAGAGGGGGCATGGCCCCGGGAGGGCACAGATATGGGGGGTACCAGAGAGTGGTTAATCTTGACTGCAGCATCAGACCATGGTGCCACTAGACTAGATAACTATATTGTCATCAAGACTTCATAGGTATTTATGCAGAATTTCAAGGCAATTGGACAAGAGGCAGTGGTTCAAAATAGGGTTGTAAGATTTGTTCCAAGAAAATATGCTTATATTTTTGTGAAGTTACATAAAAGCTTTTCAAATATTTTATTCAAAATTGCAAAATAAATTTCACTTTTTGAATTTCGAAACGGACGTGGCTAGTCGCGAACTACTGTTGCCACGCAACTAATGCAATTGGTGTATCAGTTTTGATTTTTGAATTTTGATTTTGGAACAACTCATGAACGTGACGTTGAGTAGGAGACTTTTATTTTCTTCAATTCTTTTGTTACTTAGAATTGTTTACTTTATATTTCGTTAAAGTTTCACGTGTACTTAAATTTGTTAGTAATTGTAAAGTCAAGTTCATTTTTGTTTTTTACAATTCATCGAATATATAGGAGTATCAAGGTAAATGTTTGTTTTGTTTATTTTTAAAAGTTTCAATGGTTTTGTGGTTTTACCCACGAGGAATGATGTTTACTTGTTTTAAAGTATTAGAAACTTTAAATAAATTAGTTTTAAGCGTACGCAAAGCATTTGTGATATTATTTTTTTTCATTTCTATAAGGGAATGGTAAATTTAGGGTTCGCACCAGGGGGGGGGAAGAAAATCCACGCTATGCCACTGGATATGTTGATGGTATGACTGGATATGTTGAAAGTAAAGTAAATATAATCAGGGCAGTAGAAGTTGGTGAATCAATAGTGCCCACCACTTTGAACAAAGTCACGGAATACCGAAAAGTGAGAAAAATGGCATCTGAATAATCTGTCAGAAAAATGTTCTACTGTTTAGTTGAAATTACAAAAGCTTTTTTTCAACAAAAATGAAATTTAAGCAAACATAACATAAACATAAAATAATTCAATCATCAACCTTTTTCAATACCTATATCCTTTAATAATTTAAGAATAATGCGTTGCAGTACGTCTTACATTTTGAATAAACTTCTTTTAAAAACCTTTCTCATGACTCTTAATATTTTCCATTACTTATTAAATTTGATTAGCGGGGTATTGAATCATGCGGTATGTCTCAAGAATTCATTAACCGCTCTAATCAATGGATTCCTATATTACTTACATTCGATTGACAGTAATGGTTAGCTGTAATTGTACTAAATTTATATAGTAAATGAAAATCCTACTATGTTATGTTTGTTTAAAAGATAATATACTTTGTTGCTCCACATCTCTCCCAAATCAATCGATTTGTCTTATGTTTGGAGATAATAGCCTTTGTTGCTCATATCCCATAAAATAATTAAATCGATAATTTGTTTTATGTTTTCGATTTTGACCTGAAATAAGAGGCAGAAAATGTTTTATAAGATTAGTTACTTGGATGTCAAAATAGTGTCTATGGAAATCTCAGGAAATTGTAAAAACTGATTAGTCAACAGTCGGGATTTTTTGTCTTTGCCCGAGGAAAGGTTACGGCAGAAGATAAACGGTTGGTAAGAAGTGGTTTGTGTAATCTAACATTCCTCATACTGCTGTATTTTTAATTTTTTTTTATTGTTTATTTATTTATTTTTTCATTGACTTCTGAGAAAGAGGTAAAAGTGTTATTTCTGCATTACTAGTTTTACTTTAGTAAGTTCACTAATATGTTTTCTTAATTTCATCTGATGGAAACGCAGACTAAATCACTCCATGCTTCAGATAAAGGATATCGACGATCCAATAATGAATGAAAATTTTGAAGATTTAAATACTTTAAAAACTTCGAAAGTGACAAGGAACTAATAATAAGAGTTGGGAGTGGGAACATTATCGATTATTTTCTAAGGGTTATGCACGTATAATCCCGTCCACAGCTCGAGATCCGCCTAAACTCAACCAAGCATATGATTTAGTATGGTCGTAAACTCACCGAAAAGTGACCAAACGTATTTTCGCTCCTTTATACGAGGCTATGAAGTTCGTTTTGAACATATTTTGCCAAATGCTCACACACCCCTCCATTAACGGCTTAACATATCGATAGATAATTGATGAGGGTTCTGGCGACACAATGAACTCTGAAAGAAAACTTTGACTCATTAGGGAACTCCGCTCCTCACACAAGATTCGACCAAGGACACGCAACTGCTGTGAAAGAGCAGTCGCCCAGTTTCCATTTTAAACAAAGACACTGAACTCAGAAATAAAAATGTCATATCCGTGAGTTGTTGTTGTTGACCACCACGTTTTAAAGTGGAAAGGAGTAAAAGAATTCGAAAATGTTTGTGAAGAAAACGAAATCTTTTCGTGACCGGTAGCTGTGCTTCAGTAGATCGGTTAAGGAATAGCTTTACAGAAAAAAGTAAAAAAGAAACCATCTCTAAATCCAATCCATAGCTTCACAGCTTTTAAACGCCGGATTAAAAAGCAAAATCTCCAGATTTGCGAACACAATAAATACCATTGGTTCGTAATGGCAAAATCAAGCTAGATACCCCGGATCCCTTACATTTAACATAAATTCTATCTTTTGATTACGAATTGAATATATCGGTAAATGCCAGCATAATAAGAAAATGGATTAAAATCTTCATTCTTTCTTTTAGAAATACCTACAACTGTATTTATGGCTGATTTGGCAACTGCATTACAAAATACTAATGATACAGAAATAATTGAAATGCAAAGCTTCGTGAAATCTGGCAGTTGTCAAGAGGTTTCCCTAGTCTTAATTACCGTTCTTAATTAATCTAATAGAATGCGTTAACTTTGATTTATCAATCACCATATTCCACTTTCTAACGATTCAGACAGAATTCTACAAGTTATAGTTATTGTGGATGTCTCCCGCTGGATAATGTACAAATGCATTGAAATGAGTAAATTGTAAAAGAGAGAGAGAGAGATCATCCATCTAATTTTCCTCTCTCTGTCCTACATTCATCAAAGAAAAAAGATAAAAATATTAGAATTTAACTGACAAATCATTTAATTTTGGGTGCACAGAGTCAAAAATTTCGTGAATCTCATTCTGAAAGTTACTACAATACTAAAAGCAAAGGCCTCAGGTCCAAATATCCAGTATTTAGAAAAATGATTGGAAAATATATGGTAATAAACTTTCAGAAAGCCTTGGAAAAGCAAGCAGTTGTCATTATGAAAACAATTCAAAAGAGGATGGAAACAATGTTTTTAAAGATTTGCAATACTTTAGAAATAGAAAAATAATCAGCATTTCCTAGTAAAATAAATACAAGTTATGTGTTTCAAAACTTTTGTGTCCCTATTCCAGGTGCATTTCATAAAATTGATGATGCATATAATAATTTAAATATTGGATGTTTAATATATATATATAAAACAGGTCAATTGAAAAGTCCCCGGCCTACCATAGTAAAACACATTTTTTTAGCAAAAAGTTTTTTTATTCAACATAATTCCTTTCAAGGGTGATACACTGATTATAGCGACACTCCAAATTTTCGATACCATTTTTGTAGTACGATTTGTCCTTTGCTTCAAAATAGGCCTCAGTTTCGGCGATCACCTCTTCATTCGACGAAAATTTCTTCCCAGCGAGCATTCTTTTGAGATCTGAGAACAGGAAATAGTCGCTGGGGGGGGCCAGATCTGGAGAATACGGTGGATGAGGAAGCAATTCGAAGCCCAATTCATGGATTTTTGCCATCGTTTTCACTGACTTGTGACACGGTGCATTGTCCTGGTGAAGCAGCACTTTCTTTTTCTTTAAATGCGGCCGTTTTTCGGCGATTTCGTCCTTCAAACGGTCCAATAACGCTGTGTAATAATTGCTGTTGATGGTCCTTCCTTTTTCAAGGTAGTCAATGAAAATTATTCCATGCGCATCCCAAAATACAGACGCCATAACCTTGCCAGCCGACTGTTGCGTTTTCCCACGCTTTGGAGCGGGTTCATCGTGTGCAGTCCACTCGGATGACTGTCGAATGGACTTCGGAGTGAAATGATGGAGCCATATTTCATCCATTGTCACATATCGACGCAAAAACTCGGGTTTATTACGCTTAATCATCTTAGAACACTGCTCCGAATCATCAACTCGTCGTTGTTTTTGGTTAAAAGTGAGCTCGCGCGGCACCCACTTTGCACAGAGCTTTCTCATACCCAAATCTTCGTGAATGATATGATGTACACGTTCAGTTGATATCTTTAGAGTGTCTGCTATTTCATTCAATTTCAATTTACCGTCATTCAAAATCATTTTGTGGATTTTTTTAATGTTTTCGTCGGTAACAACCTCTTTTGGGCGTCCACTGCGTTCACCGTCTTCGGTGCTCATTTCACCACGTCTAAACTTAGCATACCAATTTTTTATGGTTGATTTTCCTGAGGCAGTCTCCGGAAACTCGGCATCAAGCCAAGGTTTTGCTTCAACTGTATTTTTTCCCTTCAAAAAGCAATATTTTATCAACACGCGAAATTCCTTTTTATCCATTTTTTTCACAATAACAAAAGTTGCTTCACTCAAAATGCTATAATTCACAAACTAATGATCCGACAGCTGTCAAATTTATACACGCATCTTTTGAGGGTTAGGGCTAACTAAAAAACATATGGGTTTAATTCTAGTAGCGCCATCTATGTATCAGGCAGCGGACTTTTCAATTGACCTGTTATATATATATATATATATATATATATATATATTATAACTTTTGTCATTACTTTGAATTTATTTTTTCAGTTATGAAAAAAAGTAAAAAAATGTATCTTTTCCTCTAAGATATTATAGAAATCTAGAATTTTTCCTTTCCTTTTTTTTTTTCCCTTTCATTTATGTATTTTCCGCAAGGGAGATGTAGAATGACTAAAAATAAATCAATTTGGTTCAACTTTCCTCTCTTTAAGCCAGACAAGTATTTGGAATTTACAGGAAATTTTTTTGAAACCAAACGATTGATTATAATTTCCATGAAGGATAATCTTTAGACAAGATAGACTTGACAAACCAGAAGGAGGGCTGTTAATAACATTATCGGTAAATACGCGTATGTCTGCTTTGTGAATTCCTATTCAGCTAGCACAGTCCCATTTTGAAATTTTAAAAAGTTGAGTATTTGATGCATATAGATTTATATAATAAATCCATATTCATCACAGGGACTTAATATCTTACTACTTAAATTCTTTTTAGAAACTTTGATAAACCAGATTTTCATCTTCTGGGATTTTAACCTACATAGCTCGATGTAAAGTTGCAATCACATCTCACAATACAGTAATGATTTTAGTGCATGGTGAAATTAATGTAATGTAATTCTCTTTAATACTATTGTTCCAATGCATAAAAGTAATGTATGTGCTGCTGCACTGTTTGAAATCCTTCGCTCCACAAATCAATTCGGATATACAAAAGATCGACAGATTTTTTAGTAAAAAAAGCCAAAATATAAAAAAACAAGATATTGACGGTATCAAAGAGCCATTTATTTGTATATGTGTGCTCAGTTGAGGGTACCACGGCCAAGATTGTGTTCGGGATCCAGACTGTCATTATTAAATTAATATTTTTATATCATTTAAATAAAGGTTTACTCAAAGTAGCGTTTTCCATTCCTTTAAAAACTAAGAAATACCAAATATTTTTTGACGAAATTATTTTGTTGGCTAAGTTCAAAAAGCAATAAATGTCAAAATATTATAATGCTAGAAACTAGACTTCCAAACTTCGTGAAATAATTTCAGTACCAATCATAACGAAAGTTCTTTAATCTGTAACTTCAAATGTTAACTAATAATTAAAATATACATTAATGTTCTTACATATAAACGTTAGGAACTTTATTAGTAGCATACGTAATTTATCTCATTTTCATTGAAAATTGATATTTATTCTTGCATTTAAATGTTATGAAATTTATAAATCAAACACCTATTTCTACCTCATTTCTTAAAAATTGACACTGATTTTTCTTTCATTAAAAACCCATTTTAAGTACTACAAAGATATTCATAGATCCCCGATTAAGATCTTGAATACGTTTGTGTATGTATGTTTAAGTATGTCTGTATTTTTGGAGCAAAAAAAAGTGATAGGTGCAAATCTAATTTACAATCTTTGATTTATGCCTTTCGATGCAATATGCAAAGAAATTTTCGGTTAAAATGTTTAACGAGCACGCCGAAGAAGCTTTGTTTTTGCAAATAAAATATTTGGGAAAATTTTGCTCAATTCTAATTCATAAGGTTTTGTAATTTTGAGATTAGTCGAAACTATAATTAAAGTTTTTCACTTGCTTCTATTTCAATTTTTAGAAAAGCTGACAATTATGTTGCATTTTATTCCCTTTTATTATTTTGTTCATTATAGGATTACAAAATTCAAGATCGTTTGAAACACACTTATATAAAGTAGGTAATAACAAATAATCATTAGAATCCGAATTAACTTTGAGTAATTATACTTTATTTATACTTATTTTTAACACATATTTCCTCATACGATTTTTCTTTCTGGGGAAATATCATAAGATATGCGAGAGCAGGTTCTTAATTTAACAAACAGCTAGTCAAAACTATCACTTAGTTTCAGTTGCAGTCTCATTGCACCAGAATGTCGTGATTATATCCTTCTCTAACTGGTGGTAGTCCAATGGTATGGATTGATATTAACGGGTAATCATTCCTTTCAATTATTGCCTCCTCTCGAAATAATTTAAATGCTCAGTTATTTTTATTTTTTAACTGTTAAAGATATTTATACTTTTATACAGAGAAATCATAATGAAATAAATACGTCACAACTTGCCCGCACATGAACAGAGTACCGCTCGTGGAAAGTCTGTGGATGTGTAATATGTAGGTCAGAAGCAACCCACATATGGAAATTCATTCATGGGTGTTCATTCAAACCATTTTAACGCGATTTTCATATTGATGCAAACCAAAGGCGTTTTTTATTTCTTCATTTTTTCTAGTTTTCTCGCCAAAACTTTCCATTTTTTTCTGTCCAATATTTAAGTGTTATGGATCCGAGGCTATATTTCCAATTAACGTGAATTTTATCTTAATAATAAATTCATTTTTCACCTTCCAGTAATGTTGCACTTGACAAAATACAGTCTTTGATATACCCGTATATGCAATTAAGAATTTTTCTTATTAAAAATATTCAAGAGAAAAATGTCGTTAATAATTTTTCTTACTGCCAGTTACAATACTGTACTATTCTACTCCATTGTAGGCCAGGAAAGGTTACATAGTTGCCATAGAGAACAGCTGTCAACTAACTCAGCTTTTATTGGACGGTCTACATAAACATTCTCTCTCTTTCAGTGAATTTTGAAAACGGGAATACATAGTAAATCTTTATTCTGAATTTTAAATGTTAGATTAAAACTATTTTTAAGCTGATAGTACACATGTTCTAATTCAATTTAATCAAAATTACTTACCCGTTCCGATATGAACGATACAGACAGCATACATATTGGTAGAGGTCTGATGAGCTGCAAACGTCTTTGCAAAGAGTCAAATGTGGTTCGCTAGTCATGATCTGCCAACCACAAGGATACGCTAGTAACGTATTAGATAGCACTTATTGTAATGATCACTGCCTTATTATCGTGGGTTTTAATTTTGAAAACCCTCAAAAACGAACTGTTAAAAGAAGGAACTGGTCATCGGTAATGAAACAAATGAAAACCAGATTGGATAACACAGAAATTGGAAAAATCAATCTCTCTGATACTGTTGCTAGTATAATCTTAAATAACACTTGAGTTTCCTATAGATTCTTTACACTTTGGTGGAACTGTGCATGTAAGAACCTCTATAGACTCAAAAGTTTTTCTGAAGAAAAACCATTCACATCTCTCTCCAACTATGGATTCAATAATCAATAATCCAGATGGATCAGATTTCAAATAAAAAGCTAAGAAAACGTACTGGGATACAATCTGTCAGTAACAATGTTTCTAATCCGAGAGCTTTTTATAATATCGTGGGAAAATTTCAACACGAAATATTCTTCAAGTTCACAATAGATTTACAATTAAGATTCAGGCCAAGCATTTTGTGGGTTTTTTTGCATCCTAAAATACTACTCATGAGCTGCTTCCTTTAGATTTTTCCATCAAGAGAGCAATAATTAATAAACCGTTTCATACCACTGAATTAAATAGGGTAAGAAAACATCCAAAAACACAACACCAGGTGTGGACCAGATCCCCGATATAATTTCCTCAAGCAATTAAATCACGGTGAATGTATAATTTTTCTAAATCTTTTCAACATCTGTCTTATGATTCGATAATGCCACAGTCGTGGAGAAATTATTCTTCAAATTCCAAAATTTTACAAAGACAAGATTGAAAATTTATCTTATAGACCTATCGCTTTGACTTCGGTTTCTTCTAAAACGTTTGAAAGAATATTAGCCAATTGAGTTACTCATTTTCTGACAATAGAACAAAGATACATCCCCTTCATTATGGATTTGCTCCTTTTAAGTGCAGCCGAACAGCAACTTACCAAATTCATTAAGAAATATTACCTACCCATTTTGGAAAGAAATTCTTCGCGGGGATTAGCTTAGATATAAGCAATGCATTTGATTATATTTATAGAGATGACCTCCTTCGCAGATGTCTACAAAGTGGTATCACTGAAAAAATAGCACTCGCAGGGGGAAAAAATATCATTTCACAAAATTATACGAATCCTATGGAGGGACTGTCTTTCATCAATAAAGATATTTCTTAAGGGACGTCCTCGAGACAAGTGTTCTATCTCCAAACTTGTACGCTATTCATGTAAGTGATTATTTTGAGACATTGGAACTAGGAATTGAATGCTCGATTTATACTGATAATAACTAGGAATTGAATGCTCGATTTATACTGATAATAACTAGGAATTGAATGCTCGATTTATACTGATAATATGCTCGATTTTTGCGAATATTTTTTTCGTTTATTGTTCTCATCATTCTCTATAAAGTAAATTACAAAATACATTGGATAAAGTTAATCAGTGGTGCAAGTATTGGAAATGAAGTCGAGGCAAAAGTACTATAGCGTAACTTTCAAACACTTCTTAATTTTATATTAACTGGGTTCTCTCTCCTGCGGCAATCAAAATATTTAGGAATATGTTTTTCTAAACGTAATCAAAATGTCACAATCATGAATGAAATGAAAAATAAAGTTTTGAGAAAGGTTTACGCCCATACAAGTATGGCATATGAACATAATGATCCATAAAAATCTTATTAAATTAGCCAATACCTATCACATTATATATAATTGACCAGATAATCAATTAAAACTTCTCAATATATAGAAATTTAAAAATAATAATATCAGGAATGCATTGAATGCGCGAAAAAATTAAATTACTTTGTACTTAATACGTTAAAATCAATAAATAATATTCTACGCAAGTAAAATGATTAAAAAGTTTAAAAATAAACAAAACACTTACCTTAACACTATTATATATTCGATGAATCGTATAAAAAATTAACTTGACTTTACAATAACTAACAAATTTAAGTCACATGAAATCTTATGAAAGATAAAAATAAGCATTATCAATACTGCTAATACTGCAATCAATATCAATACTGCTATCAATACTTCTGCTCTTCTAAATAACAAGAAGGTTGAGGAAATTAAATGTCACCTGCCCACCTTCACGTCCATGAGTTATTCAAGGACAATAATTAAAAAAATCGAAACGTACACATCAATTGCAATTGTTTGCTGTGAACAGAGGATCGCGTCCGTTTCGAAATTAAAAAAGGGAAATTTATTTTTTCGTTTAAGCTATTATTCACATAAAAATGCAAATATATTTATTTTTGTCTTATTCTTAATCTATTTTGAACTACTTCCACTTTCTCAATTGCCATGAAATTCTGCATTAATACCAACAATATAGTCCTGACGACAATACAGTTATCTGATTTAATAACCAGGGTTTGATGCTGAGAACAGGATTAACCATTTCGGCCATTTCCCTCGTCATATGAGCAGCTGGGAGCCATGGCCTCCTCCCCCTTTCCCTCACGAGAAGATTGGCACAAAAATTGTTCGTTAATAAAATTTTAAATGAAAAAAAATTTCCATAGCATCTCATAGCCTATGCACAATATTACAGTACCTCCATATATGATTTATACAAATGAATTAAGCTTCCATGACAAAAATTTATCAGTTCCTTTAATTAGCAGCTCATTTAATGAATTCATTGAACACAGATTTCGGGAATTTCTCATTACACCTACAGATGCATCTAAATACCAATATGTCACTTCTATAGCAGGCGTTACTCAAAATATTTCTTTTGCATATTAAATAAATCTTGTGAACTCCATCTTCATGGTGAAAGCGTTGTCTGTTTACCAAGCTTTAGATGAACCAGCAGATTCTAATAATCTGCCCATTTTTTATTTGATAGTTACTCAGTTTTACCTACACTTATAAACTTCGCGGTAAAGTATCCTAAAGTTATTCATAATCTCACCACAAAAATTCTCATACATTTACATATAATACATAATTGGTATTTCTCGGCTTCTCAATTTTTTTTGGACTGAACAAGCTGATAAAATAGCTAGAGCGGTAACGGAAATAGATGTAAATATTAACTGGATATCCTTAGAAGACATCCATGAAATCATTTGTTAAGACGAATTGGAAAAAAATAATGGGAACTTACAGTACTGAAAATACTTTGACCTTTTGGGGAACATGTCGACCATTGATGTAATATCTAATTGGATATTACATCAATGGTCTTAAGATTGAATTTAGATTTAAGTGCTTGAAGTAGGCTTAGTATATTGCAGCAGAAGTCTATTGAGTTCCTACTTGCTTGCTCGGTCTGGCTGCAGTGAGAGCGCGGTCTGTGATTGGTCGATGGTGATGTGAGTTAAATCTGTATATATGGGTGGGTGAGTAGGTGTGTTTTGGCTTATGTTATCAGTGTTCGTGCGTGTGAAATGATGCTAAGGATGAATTATAAAAATAGAATTTCTCTTGGTCTGTGTAATTGTGGGTTATTTCTGAGTGGGGTGTATTTTTCTATTTCTTGAATGGTTCTATTGTTTGAGGTATCTATTTTATGGAAAAAATTTTCTGATAGTTTTTTAATGAAGTTTTTAAGTGTAGGAAGTTTAATTCAAAATCCTATGTCGTTATTTCTCATGTACCTGCCTCTACTCCCTCCAAACTTATGATTTCCCACAAACAAGATTCTCCAGTCTTTGTTTTTTCGCAGACGACGCTGCCATCCTCGTCCAATCCAACAACATCAACACTGCCCGCAAAAAATTACATATTCACCTTAACGAAATTGAGCAATGGTTCACACTTTGGCGCACTGCTGTGAACATTTCCAAAACCAAAGCCCTGGTCTTCCGTAAAGGAACTACCCCCCCTCCCTCCAAACAACTCAAATTATTTAACTGTAACATTGACTGGAGCACCGAAGTTAAGTATCTCGGGGTCACCCTGGATTCCAGACTCACATCCAAAATATCTCCAATAAATGTTGCGGGAAAATTAACAACTGCATTCCGCTAATTGGGCGTAGCTCTTGTCTCTCACTTCAAAATAAATTACTACTCTACAAACAAGTCATTAGACCCATTATTCTCTATGCTTCCTCGTTCTGGGGTCACGCCGCCAAATCCCATATTCAAAAGCTCCAAATCCTCCAAAACAAAATCCTACGAATCATTGTCATCGCACCCTGGTATGTTCGTAACTCAGTTATACACAATGACCTTAAAATTCCTCTCATTAAAACACACATAGCTTACCTTTCACGTAGATTTTATAACACCCTCCACTTTCACGAAAATACGCTCATACAGGCTCAAACCATCTTTGCTCACAACTGTGGCTTCCACCCATTCCCATACGAATCATGCCAAAATTATTTTAACCCACAACCTCCTTAAATTTTTTTTTTTATCATCACACACTTCACCTTAATACCCTTGCCCTACTAATTAACCTAAATTGCTCCATTCAACCAGCTTTCAACCGAAATTCAACCAGTTTCACCTCAAAGCCATCATCCTTGATTCATGCATCGCCTTTTGGCCCGCGATTTTAATCTCAGGTTCTACATCCTTTCTTCAGAAAAGACTTTCTTTTTTGATCTTTTTCTCATCCCTATCCTTAAACTTTCTACTTTCAAAACAAAAATTTAATTAAAAAAAAAACTGATACATCTTCGGATGGTAAATATATATATATATATACTTATAAATAAAAAAAATAATACAACTTTGTAGGTAAAAAAAAAATGAAACAAAATAATATATATATATATATATATATATATATATATATATATATTATTATTATTATTATTATTATTATATTTACTTTTATGCAACAAAAAATATAGGAATAAAATCTTTTACTTCTCTCCCTTCCATACTCTTCCTACTTTAAATTAAACGCCTCGGCGTGTCGTAGTTAAAGTATTCTTGAAGCTCTACAGGTATCGGCTGTGGGATACGTCTATGGTAAAAAACTGGTGGTTGAACGAATGAAGGATCTTGACATAAGTCTAGGCAATCGGATAAAGAATCGGACAATACGCACGTATAACCGCCTCTCTCCGTACTTTTAACTAAAACAGCTCAAAATAACATTATCGAAGCAGCTCTTTTCAGAGCTATTCGGCGAAGATATTTTATTTTCCCGACTCTCACCCTACCCTACCCGGCACCTGAAACTGGAACAATGGAACTAAATATGGATTTATCTTCTCCATCTTCATCCCGTTCTCAATCTCCTATTGGAGATGTAAATCGGGAGTCATGCGAGACACTACAGGCCTTACAAAGACGGATTCGAAAACTCGTGCACTGCCGAGACGAAATAAATATGCTTATCCAGTCCAACCGAAGGAATCCTGACCATGACGAATCTGACGAGCAGTTCCGCTCATATCTCCTACTCCACTCCAAGGCCCAGGATTATCTGACAACAGCGGAGGGTGGGTATTCCTCACTTCCTACTTGTTCTGTCTCTGGCTGTCACATTCACACCCCTCTACCTACCACACCAACTAAAAACTTAAATTTAAAAAGGAAAGACGAAGACGGCTTCGTCATTCCCCCAAATCGAAAAACAGCTAAAAGACAAATCATCACCGAATCTACTAGAATTACTACCACCCAGAACAAATTCCAAAATTTAAAAAAACCAAGAATCAGATAACACTCAAACAAACGAGATCGTCATCCCACCCAAGGAACGACTCCCTCCACCAATAATGTTAAAAATTAACAACTACAAGCACCAACTTCAGGCCATACACTTTGTTATCCCCGACCTTCGCACAAAGCTCTCAGGGGAATATATCAAATTATATGTAGACACCCCAGACGAATATAGAAGCCTAGTGCAATACTTGTCCACCAGAGCCGAGTACGAATACTACGTTATTCGCGTCCAACAAAGACCTGTGAAGGCCATAATTAAAGGACTTCCATGGGAAACAGATCCAGAAGATATTAAAGAAGAACTACTGGAATTAGGTTTCAACCTCATCCGTATAGTACAACTTACAAACAGAAGAACCAAGCTTCCACTTCCGGTCTATCTTGCTACTCTACCGAGAACACAAGAAGCCGAGAAAATATTTGAAATCTCCAAACTGTGTTACATGAACATCAAAATTGAGGGTTACAGAGGTAGCGGTAAAGTTACACAATGTTATCGGTGTAACTTTTTTCACCACTCGGCAGAAAACTGTCACATAAACCCACGATGCCTGAAATGCGCAGAGCCTCATCTCACCAGAGACTGCCCAATAAAAGAAAGAATATTAAACCCCGAGTGCATTAATTGCGACCATCAGGGACACCTCGCCTCATATGGAGGATGCGAAAAATTCCCAAAACCTCCGAAAAAGCAAAACATCATCGCCAAAAGACAAAACTTGATCAAAGAAAACTTCACTTTTGCTAACACCATTTTCAAAAAACAGATGGCGCCACAGGAACCAGAAACAAACCCACCACCAAAACAAGAAAAACCTACCAGCAGCTCAAACAAAAACAATAGAACCAAAGCAATAAACCTTGTAAACAAGCATATGCAACAAAAGAACAAAAAGCAACAAATAGAAGATGAAGAGGAAACACCTGACTTATTTCAAGCCATAGAGATGTTCCAAACTCTAACAGAAATATTCAAACAACTCCCAGGACTTCTCAAGAACATTTCCAAAATTAAAGCAGCAAAAGGCAAGACAAACAAAACCTATGCTCTAATAGAAGCTCTGTTGGACAATGATGACTTATTCTATAAACCAATTAACAATAGCTGCACAGAACAATAGATACAAATTTTTCGGCTTAAGCCTTTGCTCATGGAACGCGAACGGTTTAAAATCTCGTATTGTTGAGCTACGAGATTTTGTACAGAAGCATTCCCCCGACTTAATAATGATACAAGAAACACACCTGAGACCACGGAACACTGTACACCTCCCAAACTACACTGCCTACAGAGACGATAGGCACACACAAGAAATTGCATCAGGAGGCACCATGATTTACATTAAAAACTCCCTTACACATCACCGCCTAACTACCCCACCACTCCAAGACATAGAAGCAACCATAGTTATTCTCACCCCACCTAACCACTCAGCTGTCACCCTCGTCTCTACATACATACCCCCGTCATCACACTACTCCAATTTCACACAAGATCTTGACAACATCTTTAACTTAAATAACAATTGTGTCATTATAGGTGATTTGAATGTGAAACACCAAACGTGGAACGCAAACACTAATACACCTAGAGGGGTTAACTTATTTAATTATATTAATCTACACGACAATACACTAGCATACCCACCCACACCCACAAGATACGGTCACAACTCAGCCACCACCATAGATTTTGCACTCATAAAATTTTTTTAATTACAAGCACACCATCACCTCCATACCAGAACTTTCATCAGACCATAACCCAATAATTCTTGAATTTAATTTTACCCTTACACATCACATCAACAAAAGAGCCATCACAACAAATTGGAAACTCTTTCAACAAGAAATTAACAATAACATAAACATAATTAACTACTCTAACATCAACAATAGCACACAACTTAAAAAAAAATTAATGGCCTCACAAAATGCATTAATAATGCACAACAAAAAAACCTCCACACCAATCACAACAAAAAACGAAAGATTCCCACCACCCAACATTAAACAACTCATTAAACTACGAAACAAATCCAAAAAATTATTTCAAAGAACACTTGACCCCAACATTAAAACACAAGTTAACAGAATTCAAAACCAAATCTAATTAAACTAACAGAGCATATCTCATCCGGACTTGAACGTAGTAAATCAACAGGAGCGGTCTTTCTAGACATTCAAAAAGCCTTCGACCGCGTCTGGATAGAAGGTCTCACTTACAAACTTATAAACTACAACTTCCCTACACCACTTACAAAATTAATTTTTTCATATCTCACAAACAGAAACTTTCAAGTTAAAATCAATAACACACTTTCACAAACTCACTTCACAAAATATGGAGTCGTCCAAGGGTCTCTTATCGGCCCAATTTTATACAACTTATACTTAAATGACATACCACAATATACCTTAACCATATTAAACATGTATGCCGATGACACAGCCATACTGGCGAAATACAAAAACACAAAAACAGTAACATTCGCACTTAACAAACACCTAAAAATACTTGAAAATTATTATAACGACTGGAAAATTAAGATTAATGTCGAGAAATCGGCAGCAATCTTATTTTCCAGAAAAAGAATTATTAACACCGCACAACCAACCTTCTACAATACACAAATACCGTGGTCTCAACAAACAAAATATCTCGGAGTAATACTAGACAAAAAAACTTACATGGAAACCACACATTAGCTACTCGCGTGAAAAATTCCGGAAAGCAAAATGCAGTATTTCCTCCCTAATCTGCCGGGATTTTAAAATGACTATTAAAAACAAATTGCTTCTGTACACAGCCGTTCTCCGACCAATTATCACTTATGCATGTCCAATTTGGGCGTATGCGGCAAAAAGTAATATTAATCTACTCGAAAAAATACAAAGCTCAACTCTCCGATTAATTACTAAATCTAGATGGTACATCAGAAATAATGAAATCCTAAAAGCTACTAAAATTCCCACTTTTAGAAAACATATCCAAAAAATTGCCAAAAATTTTTTCTCCATTCTAAACCTCACCAATAACATCAACATGATTAATCTTCAAAATTACACCCCAAGAGAAAACATTAAACGACCCAGAATAGTACTTCTTGATTCTTACAACCCTCCATAATTTTCTCACATATTACATTCTCTATAATTTAATTTAAACAAAAATTTTATACACTCGTAACTTAATAACTTCATTCACAAGCCGTATACGCCCCACAACATAAACACACCCCTAACTCAAACAAATCAGCCAAGGGCAGCCATTAGGAAAGCTCCCCTCCATACCACAGCAACCAATAGGAAATATTGTTATTAGTAGGGTCAAAAATTAGGCCCAGATGTCAAGGAGCTTGGGGATGGCATCAAATATAATATCGAATTTTTTGAAACTGTTTTGACTTTTTTTCAAGTCTTGACTTATTGATTTTAGAAGGCTCATGGAAGAAATCAGTTTTTTTGGATTGAATAGATCATAGAGGTCTCTGAAATCAGAGGCGAAGGATGTGGGGGTGTCAGGAGGAGTTTTGGTAGTGGGAACAGTGGCGGGTGTGGTAGTGTGGGTAGGCGGTGCAGGTGTGGGTTCGGTTTCTGGTCTTCTTGGGTTGTGCAGCTGCCTGAGCAGCTTTTTTGGCCCTTTCCTCCCAAGCATTGACTGCAGGGGGGGAGGGTTTGAAATTAAGAGGATTTTTCGGACATTCGCTGAAATTAGCTGTGTGTGCTCCCCCACAATTGCAGCATTTTGCGGGGGTGTCTTTGGATTTCGTACATTGACTGGAAAAGTGGCTCTCGCCGCATTTCAGGCATCGGGGGGAACGGGAGCAGAACTTCGAGTGATGGAAGAAAGATTGGCACCTATAGCATTGGTTAGGTACCAGTCTTTTTTTAAGGGGTTCTATTTTAATACGAAGGTAACCTAGGTGGTCAATGCGGAAAATTTCAGCATTTTTTTGCATTCTTAGGTACCTGTATGAGAAATAGTGGCATAGCTTCATTGGTTTTACGCGATTTCATGATGTGGCAGGTCTCTACCTGCCACCCGTAACCGTTTAATTCATTAATTATGGTTTTCGGTTCCGTGTCAACGGGGAGACCTCGGATCACGAATTTTGCCAGCTTTTGACCTAGAAGTTCATAAGTATGGGCTTCTATATTGTTGTCTGCAATATGGCGTTGGATATTACGGTGAGATTCTATTTTGGTAGGGAAAAGTTTAAGATTGGTTCCGTTAATTTTACCCACTGTTTTTTCAGTGGTGAGGGTATTGACTTTTTTGATTATTTCGATTGGGTTTTTAACTTTTGTTAAGATGATCGGAGGGACTTTGGATGAGGTGGTGGGTTGCTCGTCTGATGTCTCCATTATTTCCTCGATTTCGAGGTGTTTAAATTTATTGTTTAACGGGGTGGTGGGAGGGGAAGTGCTGTTTGTTTGTGTGGTGTTTTTGAAGGTGTAATGTTGGGAGGCATCTTTAGATTTTATTTTTTTGCGACGGTTTACCGTCACAAATCCATCATCACTGGGGAAAGTATTCATTGATTTCATTATTTCCTTGCCCTCAGGGGCTTACCTACTTCAGGTAAGTACGGGCTTCACGAACCCGAGGGACCTGAGTGATCTTTTCCTTTCCCATGGGGTTTACTGTCTTTGGTAAACACGGGTGACGCACCCCCGGGATGCCCTAGCGATCCTTCTCTTATTTTCGACCCTCCTTCTTGTCAAATTGGCATCTTTATTTCCCTTTCTTCCTCTCAGGGGCTCATCTTCGGGTGAGTACGGGAGGCCACGTACCCGAGATATCCGAGTGGAAAAAAAAAACACCTGAAAAGAAAGAAAGACAAAAAAAATCTATGTTTGGTTAAATATTTATTTGCAGATTTCCAGTGTAGTTCTTTTTATTTCTGTTTGGGGTTGATTTTGCGGTTGTTTTGTGTTCGTTTCTTTTTGTTCTTTACTTTTTGTATTTACTTTTATATTTATTTTGTTGGGGTTTTTAAAATAAAAAATTTCATTTAGTACCATCAATGTCAGTTCAAGTTATTATTTGGCCTGACCCGCATGTTTGCCGTGTGCGGCGACCCGTGCCGGGGGAAAGTGGAGTCTGGGGATCCTGTTGCGTTCCCTTTGGCCCATGCTTCTCCGTAGACGGGAGGCAGGAGTGAGTCCGCTCCTGCCAATCGGCTGGTGATCGCTTCTGAGGGGTTCTTCTCGAACCCCAACGACGTTGCTTTAGGGTTAGTATTGCAGTTAGGGGTGCCTCGGGTGAACCGACGGATCCCCACCCCTAAGCTGTAATACTATACTCCAGCGTCACCTCTGGGGTAAGTGCCGTGCCTGGCAATTGCCAGATGACCGGCGGGCTGCCTCCCCTTGTTGGACTCCTATGGAGGGTGGAGGCGTGCTGGAGTGAACCTTAAAAAAACCCAATGGATCCAAAAACTCCTTTGTGCCCTGATGGAGGCCTTAATCCATCAACCACATCTACCTCCATGGAGGTAGCAACAAATGTACTGTCGAAAACTGCTAATAATTCGAGTAATTTACGTTTTTTTATCATAAAAAGGAATAATAATGAAACATTTGCAACCATATCGCCCTTTTTGATTCAAAAAGGGATTCAAGGTATGGTAGGAACAGTGAAGGAAATTAAAAAACTACGATCTGGTGATCTTTTGATTGAAGTTAATACTGCCAAACAAGCAGAGCTTGTTTTGGCTATGAAGAGCTTAGGCCATTACCCAGTTATTACTTCTCCACATAACAACCTCAATTTCTCTCGTGGCGTCATTTCTTCGGCTGATTTGGCTAATGTGTCGGAACAGGAGATCTTGGAAAATTTGCAGGACCAACTAGTTTGTGGTGTTCAGAGGATAACGATTAGGCGAGATGGTAAGGTGCTTAATACTAAGCACCTCATCTTGACCTTTTCGACTCCTACCCTGCCACAGACTATTCAGGCCGCATATCTAAGACTCCCTGTCCGACCATACATTCCGAATCCACTACGGTGTTTTAATTGTCAGCGATTTGGACATTCAAAGAATGCATGCAGGGGACAATTGACTTGCGCTCGCTGTTCAGCTGCAGGACACGAAAGTGTTTCCTGTACCGCTGCAGTGACGTGCGTCAATTGTCAGGGCAACCACCCTGCATATTCTCGCTCCTGCCCTAAATGGGCAGAGGAGAAAGAAATAACGACAATCAAGACGCTTCAAAATGTCTCATACCCTGAGGCTCGCCGTATAGTCGCTTCCTGTACTCCGGTACCCGGGAAAAGTTTCTCTATCGCCACGCAGGTAAAGAAAGTTTCAAAGTCTACTCAATTTCCTGAACCAGTTCCTATCATACAATCTACCTCATCGACTTCAACTCCAAAGAAAAAGCTCAATATTTCAAAGAACCCTTCATCTGCTAAGGCTCAGCAGACCAAGCCTTTGGCTAGGTCCAAGGCCTTGCAAAGACTGAAATTGAAAACTGCTGCGAAGAACAGCATTCCACGAAAAAAAAACTAGAGTCTTTGACTCTACTGAAGGTGATACGGTGGATCTCCACCCATCACCGGAAGATTATGATACCGTGGAGGTCCTAGAACCCGGACCCTCAACTTCAAGTGCAAACTTTTAATGGCCTTAGTTTCCTGGAACTGCCGTGGTTTACGACCCAGACTAGAGGATCTCAAATCCATTATGTCTACGCACCAACCTGTCTGTGTTGCCCTTCAGGAGACTTTTCTGATGAGTAATATGACAACCCGCGTGCGTGGATATCATTGTGTACGACGGGATAATGATGCAGCATTACCTTCTTCTGGAGGTGTATGCATCCTGGCATCCCAGAATTATCCTCATAACGTCGTTACACTGACCACATCGTTGCAGGCTGTGGCTGTGCGAATTCACACTCGCACTTTAATCACAGTCTGCTGCATTTACCTGCCACCAAACGATGTTGTGTCACAAATGGATTTAGACATACTAGTCGAACATTTACCAGCTCCTTTCCTTCTGCTAGGTGACTTTAATGGACACAGTCCTCAGTGGGGGTATGATGGTACAAATTCTCGTGGTCGGCAGATCGAGCGACTGATCTCTGATCACAGTCTCTGTCTGCTGAACACCAACGAGAAGATGTATTTCCATGCTCCCACTAGGACATTTCATTCCCTTGATCTAGCTGTTTGTTCACCAACATTGCTACCGTCGCTGAATTTAGAGGTTTTAAATGATCTCTATAATAGTGATCATTTCCCTCTCCTGATCTCCCAGGTTCATGGTAGTGGGGTGCGATTACGTCCCTCCACTTACCGCTTCAACCGGGCAGATTGGGATTTATTCACACGGTTAGCAGTTATTACCGGTACAATGGTTCAAGATCAGGATATTAATAGCTCTGTTCAAAATGTCACTACATCTATCGTGGACGCTGCTGATGCAGCGATACCGAAGAGTACTAATTCAAAGCGGAAGATGAGTAAACCATAGTGGAATAAGGAATGTCTATCATCCTACCGGGAGCAAAGGAAGTTGTGGGGTATCTTCAGACGATATCCCACAACCGAAAATCTCATAGCCTTTAAAAGGGCAAGGGCGATTGCTCGCAGAGTGAGGCGACATAGTGAAAGAGAATCTTGGATCAGGTATGTCTCTTCCATCACATCGTCTACCACAAGTCAACAGTTATGGAGAAAGGTAAAAGCTGCAAACTCCCTGTATCGGGAATTTTCCATCCCGATACTGGAAACTGCAAATGCTGTGCATTCTTCACCTGTCGAAGTGGCCAATGTCATTGGCCACTCTTTTGCTAGTGTGTCAAGCTCCGATTCTTACAGCGCTACATTTTTAGCGACTAAGAATCGTTCTGAGCAGACACCTATCAACTTCAGGTGTCGGCAACCACTCCCTTACAACTGTTACTTTGACATGTGGGAATTGAGAAAGGCTCTGTCCTTGGCTCACAATGCCAGTCCAGGCTCTGATGGTATAACATACGATATGCTTCGCCACTTGAGCGAGGATTCACTTGTCAGTCTCCTTTACCTATTCAACCGAATATGGAGGGAGCATGTGTTTCCTAGCCAGTGGCAGGAAGCAATCGTTATTCCTATTCTGAAGCCTGGTAAGGATCCAAAGAACCCTCTGCACTATAGGCCTATCGCTCTGACGAGTTGCCTGTGTAAGACATTAGAACGTATGGTCAATGCCCGTCTCGTATATCAATTGGAAAAGGATCAATGCATTCCTCCGTTTCAGAGTGGCTTCCGTAAAGGAAGATCCACAGTAGATAACATCCTTCTACTCGAAAGTCAGATTCGTTCTGCTTTCGTACGGAGGAATCATTTGGTTTCTATTTTCTTTGATATCGAAAAGGCATATGACCGTACGTGGCGCTATGGGATTCTGCGCACTCTTTACGATTATGGTCTGAGAGGCAATTTACCTCTTTTTATTAAAATGTTTTTATCCTTTAGATCTTTTAAAGTTCGTGTCGGGAATGTATTGTCATCTTCTTTTACTCAATTTGAAGGAGTTCCTCAGGGAAGTATTTTAAGTCCGACTCTTTTCATTTGTCACCTGTCTCCAATTCTTTTAAAACTTCAGCCATCTGTTCATGGATCATTGTATGTCGACGATCTGCAGATTTCCTGCGAAGGATCGTCCATGCATCTAATCGAGCAGCGACTACAGAATGCAGTTAATAACTTGGTTACTTGGTGTGACGCGAATGGGCATAGTATTTCTCCCAGTAAGAGTAGTTGCGTGCATTTTTGTAGGAAACGGGGTCTCCATCCCGATCCTGACATTCGCATCCGTAATACTTCTATTCCGGTCGTCCCTGACGTCCGCTTCCTCGGAGTAATTTTCGACCGCAAACTCACTTTCCTTCCGCACATCTTACATCTGCGGAAGAAGTGTGAGAAATCCCTCAACATCTTGAAGGTGTTATCCAACACCTCTTGGGGAGCGGATCGAATTTCTCTACTCCGAGTGTATCAGTCGGTGATTCTGTCTCGGATCGACTACGGATGTATCGTTTACGGATCTGCTTGCAAAACTACCTTGCGGAAACTTGACCCAGTCCACCATAATGCTCTGAGAATCTGCTGTGGTGCGTTTCGAACGTCACCTGTGCAGAGCCTCTATGTCATTTGTAACCAGCTGCCTTTGGCTTCGCGACGCCTGAAACTGTCGCTCTATTATCATTTCAAAATGTCATCTCTCCCATCTCACCCATTAAAGACCATTTCTATCAGCCCGTCATTAATCATATTGTACAGTGCTCGTCCTTCTTTCATCCGTCCTTTTACTGAAAGGGTGAAAGACATCATCGAGGAACTCAGCCTACTTGACTTGGGTATTCAACAAAGAGATTTTATTAAATTTCCACCTTGGAATGTTCCAAGGTTTACTTTCCATAACCCTTTTGCTTTATTCAGCAAATCCAACACATGTCCCATTGTTCTCCAGATAATCTTTGCCTTCCATCGCTGTCAGTATGAGGATTTTATTCCTATATACACGGATGGATCGAAAGGAACTGGATACGTCGGCTGTGGTGTCGTTTCAAACGATATCAGGCACAGTTACCGGCTCGACTCTTCCTGCAGTGTCTACACTGCCGAAGCAGTCGCCATCTACTGTGCCCTGAAATTAGCCGAGACATCCAGTTCTCGAAAGTTCGTTGTATATACTGACAGCAGGAGCGTCCTGGAAACATTGGTTAATCTAAACGATCGCTGTCACCCTATTGTGATGGAGATTGCAGACATGGTTTGTTGTCTTTATAACAAGGGTTATATTATTAATTTTGTTGGGTACCTAGTCATGTAGGTATTTTAGGAAATGAACAAGCGGACTCGGCTGCACGTTCGGCTACGAATCCTCTGCAGCTCGCAGTCCCATTTGAGGACATTCGACGTCATATTTTAATGCTCATTCATCAGACATAGCAGGAATCGTGGAATCTACAAATTAACAACAAATTACAGTCGGTGAAGCCGATCATTGGAGAATGGCCTGTTTTTCCAATGCGAAGAGCCGATGTTAGACTGACTCGCCTTCGCATTGGACATACTCGTTTTACACACAAACATCTTTTGTTTGGAGAAGATGCTCCCGAGTGTCCTTCCTGTCATGTCCCTTACTCTATTCATCACATTTTAATTGACTGTCCGGTGTTTGATCATCATCGCCGGACTTTTTTTCATTCATCTGTTTTAAATCTATCTGACTTGGTGGGGGAAAACCCGCACCATTATTTATTTGCCTTTTTACGTCATATTGGCCTTTTACACAACATTTGATTTTTAACTTTTTATCTTTTGTGTGTTATTTGTGTTTGTCTTGCGTTTTTAAGGCTGTTACTTTTAAATAGATTTTAACAAGTGTTTGGCGCAGCATAGCCTACTTTGGCTCTTGCGCCATTAAAATCTACTATCACTCACTCACTCCATTATTTCCTTTCTGAGGGATTCTCTTAACGAATCAATATCCTCAGTCAGAGGTTTTTTAAGGGTTTGAATTTTTTCATTTTCAAATGATAATTTTGCTATTGTTTCATTAGCTTCATCAAATTTTATTTTAAGGTTGGCACGATAAACTGTGTGCTCGAGATTTAGGAGGTTCTTATGTTGAATTAGTGGGATGTCCTCTGAGCATGGATTATGAAGAATTTCAGCTATTGCAGCAGAAAGCATATCATATTGGTCAGGCTTTAAGAGCGAGACCAGATTATTTCAAGCAGAAGCACTTAATAAGATTAGTGAGCCCAGGCTCTTGCACTTACCTCCTCAGGTAGAGTGGTCATGGATGACATGGCACTTGACGAACGGTCGTTCATCCAGAAAATGATTTCAAAAGTCTTTCCGGACCCCTTCCGGGCGGAAAACGGTTATTTATTGAACGTTCAAAAGTGTGTGTGTGTGTGTGTGTGTTTTTCCATGGAAAAAACCTAGGTTTTTTCCTTGGAAATGTTAAAATAATAGTTCCGATACTATAAAAAGTAATCGGTGTAAAGATGGTGCTCTTACGAGCGCAAAAAACGATAATAAACAAGAGCCAAGTAGCGAGCGTCCTCTCCGTAAATAAGCTCCAGCGGGAATCCGAATGACGAATGAAGCTATCAGCGCCACCCCTGACCAAAACCTGTACGTCCAAACTGCTAATCTTACCAGACCTCAGAGACAACCAATCAGAGCAGAGCTACTGATCCCATCAAGCAGAATGTTTTAATCTTAAACTTTTAAGCCAAGTCTTGCTATAATATTACCGACCCGAGCTTAAAGGCCGCTCCGCGGCCTATGTGCTCGAAATACTTCCCAGCGTTCGGCGTGTCGTAAACTGCTTGTTACTTCCTACCTTACTGTATAAATGAAACCAGAGTAAAATGCCTGCCCAGGCTAACACTCAAATTATCATATGACTGCTGCTAATTGTGTGTGTGACTAGGAATGACTATGGTGTTGCTTTAAGAGTGAATTATTAATTATAAAATTAGGATTTCTTTTGATCTGTGTAGTTGTGGGTTATTTCTGAGTGGGGTGTATAATTCTCTTTCTTGAATGGTTCTATTGTTTGAAGTATCTATTTGATGGAAGAAATTTTCTGATAGTTTTTTAATGAAATTTTTAAGTGTAGGTAGTTTAATTGAAAATCTTTTGTCGTTATTTCTCATATACCAGTGGGCTTTTACAATCATTCTTATAGTGAAATTTTGTGATTTTTCTATCATATCAAATGTTGTGTTAGCACAGTGTGACCAGACCGGGTAGCATAGGTCAGGATGGGTCTTTTTGCTGTCCACTGCTATGCACCCAGCCAAACAATAACCATTTTTACTTTTCCCTTCCTTCTTCAGCTTTCAGATCATTAAAAAAATTAAATAATATTTTATTTACTGTGATTTTACAATAATAATAATTTTTTCTTAACAAAAAATATTCATGTAAAATAATACTCTTCTCTTGCTGAAGTTTAGACATAGTCTATCGAAGGCACTGAGGATTTAAAAAAAAAAAAAGCGAAATAAATATTTTTTTATAACCTTATCTTACGATAAGATTCATAAAAAGATTTTTTTTTAATTCTATTAAATATTACATCCCTATTGTGAATAATTCATTCCCTTTCCTATCCTCTTTTCTCTCCCTTTACTTTCATGGTTTTTTTTAAAAAATTCATTTGTGCATTAAGCACATTTTAATGTGCTTGTTTTAATTTAAAAAAAAAATCAAGGCTTCAATATGGCACTGAGTAAAGAGTCCACCAGTCTTGCACTCATCTCTGTCTGATTGTTGGAGTTATTGATGGCATATTCAGAGGTGGAGGTATTCTTAATGCCCAGATGATGTTGAATCATACTTTTAATTCATATTGCAGAGCCTCCGCAACAATGGATTGATCTCTCAGAACGGTATATATTGTAATTTCGAATTTTAAATTAAAAGAATTTTTTAGTTGAGTACGAAAAACTTTGACATTTATTGATCAGAAAGAAAATGCACTTACAAAGGGATAATAGCCTTTGTTGTTCCACTTTTTTGATAAATCAATCAATCAAACATTTCATTAACAAATAAATGCTTTCGCTCAAGAATAAAGTGATTTTCTCTTTAATTGAATTTTCTGAAATTGGAATTGCAGGTTGAATCGCGCATTTCCACCGCTAAATTCCTTTTTTTTTCTCTAATTTTATGAAATTAAAATTTTTTTACTGATCTTCAGATAAATTTTTTACCAAAAATACTCTTTAATTATTTGCGGGTATTAATGTTTCAAATCGTTCACTAGAGTGATGACTTATTCAAGAATTTAACATTTTGTTAAGATAATCATTATAATCATGAATTTTATTTCATTCCCACGTTCAACAAGTTTGTATTTATTATTTTCTTTTGCCAAACGTACTGTCTTCTGTAAATCCCAAAGATATTTGTTTAATAAAACATCGCGTTCGTTTTTATCGACAGAATATTTTCCAACTGAAAAGATCAGAAGTTTGAAACAAGACACTGTTTTATACACTTTTGATAAAACAAAATTAATACGTTATATTACCATTTATGGCATAGGTCAGCTTGGAATATGTATGTTTTTGGGCTGTAATATATTCTTTAGTCTTAAGGATACTAAACCACCCGGAGATCCTAAAAATGATAACTCTGAAGAAAAATCATGGAGAAAAATGAATTTAGGTGATGTTAAATATAGGATAATGTCTGGCATGGGATGTTTTAGTATAGGTATAAAATTTTTTGACAATATTTTAAATACCTATCAAATGTATAAAACAGTTTAGTATATATTGAAACTGTGTAATAAAACTTGTTCTCACATTAATATTTAAGTTCATTAAAAAAATTGTTCAATCCAAATTTGATGACCATCAATATTATGCTTTGTAGAATATAGTCTTGTCCTTTTTTGAATGCTTAATATTACTATTTTAATTTTAAATCTATGTAAGGTAAAGATACCTGAGGTATTTTAAGTACATGTTATTGGTATTTTGAAGAACAAATTTTATAATATTTCTTTTTTCAGATTTGGAATGATTGAAAAGAATTTGATATAAGCTTTCTGTTTAATTTGTTCCATTTTGGAAATAGGCATTTCTTATTCTGATTTTTTCTAAGTATTAATTTTAAAATTTCTGTATAGATTTTAAAAAAGTTATGACCATATTTAAATTATTTAGATTAAACAATTAACTATACATAATTTACTTATCATTATTGAGATTTCAGATGTTAGAATCTTAAAATTTTTAAATATATTTTATAATAATTTTATTTGTGACTTTTAAAATTAATAAAAAAAAAATGGTATATTAATTGTGGCCCAGATTTTAAAATGTCTCTCATTCAAATTATTAATTATTTATAAATTTTTAGTCAAGATGTTTTTAGGGTAATTACTTAACATTTTTGTAGTGTAGTGTTTCTAAAATGAATGGACTTATGAGATATAGTTGATATGATTATAAACATGATGTATTGTTAGCATTTTGTTTTTTTTTTTTAATTCTTTTTTTAGACCTGTCAATTTATAATTTAAGGTGCTCTCTTATTTTATTAAATAAGAGATCAGCATTATATATGATGAATATTTCATTACTGATAATTTTTAAGTACTCCCAAAAACTTCTGAGAGTTAAATACAGGAAAGTTTATTTAAACCAATTTATTTATGTGAATGTTTTGTAATTTTGGCAGAGTTCATTTATTTTAATTCTTATGTAATTTTCTGTCTTCTACTTAGAAAAGGAACTTTCATTTGCAAAAGTACTTTCAAGTTGCAAAATCAGCATCGTTTAGTTCAGGATACAATTTGTTTCATAATTTGAGTGCTTACAAGAATTGTAATTTAATATTTTTTTTTCGAAAAAAGTATATTTAAAAACAAAAAATTTTAATCTATTCTTGATATTAACATAGTTTTTCATCGAACCTGATATGGTATGAAAAGGAGGCATGTAAAAGACTCTCTAAAAATCATAAGCACTATATTTATTATCTCCAGAATTATTGTTTCTCATTTTAGTAAGAGTTTTTCTTAATGTGATTTTTAATTAAGTTTCTACTGCCTTACTCTTATGAAATAAGTCCAATCCAAGAAGCAAAACTATGAATTTTGAAAGCTAAGCTTCATATATGACATTAGTGTTGTTTGACATTAAACCTGAAAACAAAATTTACTTATGTATGGCTTATATAAATAATTATTTCTGTTTCTTTTTTAATGCAAAAATGAATAAATTTAGTAAACATGTATCGTGATAAGGGCATATACCATATTCAAACTAAATATTCCTGATGTAGCAATGTTATCCTTATAAGAAATATTTGAGTGCTTAAATTTCCAATGAAGTAGATTGTGTATCAGAAAACAATCAGTAACAAAATTTTTGAAATCATTGTCTTAATAGCTAGAAGATTGTAAGATAAAAGATGGTTTGGAACCATATTAGGTACTTGAAAAGGTATAAATCTCAACAAATTGTAGATAGAAATGTGATAATTTTTTGAATTGGTGTTCTTCAACTTGCATTAGGTATTTGTCATTTATAGGAAATCTTGATTCTGAAGAAATATAGAGCTATATAAAGACAGCAACTTGAAAAATATAAAAATTTTAAAAAATATGTTATTAATCTTTTTTGTAAGTTGTAAATTAAAGAGCTCTTAAATATATATAGAATAAATAAGGATTTTCAATATTATTAGCTAGCTATATTACTGTATATTTAGTCAAATTAATATCTGCACTTTGTGACAATTGTTTTCTAGTTATTGTATTTTAAAATTTTATAACAATGTTATATAAATCACTTATATCTTGAAAGATGTAGAATTATGTATGGTGACATTTAAGATATTGCATATGTATTACAAATAAAAACTGATAAATATTTACTGAATCTTATCGAATTGCATGTATATCTTAGGACTATATTTATGAAGTTATTGAATATTTAAAACAAAAATAATTCTTTTGTATTTATTTATTTCAGGATTTGTAACTGCTTTCATTTGCTATTATTTGCCAACAAGAATTGTCAAACTAATCACTTTACATAAAGGAGGTAGTACAGCCTTGATTGTTACTTACGGTCCATTTGGAAGAACTAGACATTTAAAAGTCCCTCTTCAGTTGTTAACATGCACTGTTTCCCGTGATCAAGCCAAATCATACATACCAATAAAAATAAAAAAGAAATGGTTTTTCTATTTGATTGATTGTAAAGGACAATTTCATCAACCTGCTCTTTTTGATGTGACTGTTGGTGCAAGAAATTGGTGATTGTTTTATGTATAAGAATTTAATTAAAAATGTATTTGTAATTAGGTTGTCTTTATTCATGTGTATTCTTTGAAATAAATTTAATCTGGTCAAAAACAAAAATTATCTTCTAAGTATATTAAAACATGAAAAAAAAGTTTGATAAGAAAGCATGCTAAACAAATAGTGTATTATTTATATGCTTACCAAATTAAAAATCAATTTTTGATTTGTGTTAAGTTTTGTAGAATTCAAACAGTATAAAATATGTGTGATATTGTTAAGAACATTGTTATGTGACTGTTATGGTGATTAAGGAAAATAAATTTTTTTATTGTGTTAAAATGGATTCTTTATAAGCAGTGACCACAAATTTTGTATAATCACCAAAAGTATTATGTAAGTGTGTATAGTTTCCCTTTCATATATCTAAATCTGAGTATAAAATTATAAAAATGAATTTAAAAAATATTTAAATAGTTAAAATTTGATAAATAAGTGTGATAATTTAACAGAAATATTACTTTTCTTGGAAATTGTAGTATTATTTTGCCCTTATTTGAATAATTATTCTTATTAGAGAATAACTGAAGCCTCTTTTTTGTGCAATCCTTAAGAATTTTGTGAAAGTATTTTGATACATTTTGTTTTTTCATAATATAAAATTACAAGTTTTATTATTACTAGTGAATGTTTTATATCAAGTAATTTATCAGCTAGTTTCTCTCTTCAAATGAATTTGTGTTGATGTTACTTGTAATTTTAGAGAGGTGTTGGCTCAAATGACATCCTTATCACTTGTCAGAGGTTAAAATGAGGTTTATCTTCAATAGTCCTCATATTCCTGCTTATTGCTAGTAGCCTGGATTTGGTTAGGGTATCCCCTTTGGAAGCAGTTTTTTTTTTTTTTTTTCCCACTTTAGCCACCTAAAACTAAGTATTAAAAACAAATTATTTCTATAAATCCTTTAGTCTTATCTATGTCTCCTCATATGTTTTTTAAATATTTACTTAGCAGAAATAAGTACAAAATATATTGCCATGGTTCACAGCATGGTTGTTACTACAATTTGCTGCAGCACACCAATTTAACTTGCTCAGCATGTATAACATGTACTGTGAGGAAGGTTAACCAAGGTGGATGCATGTATGGAAGTCTATGCCAGGTAAAAACAAAGACAATATTATTTCAAAACAAAGAGGCTGAACATATATTTCCGAGAAACTTATTATACATTATGTATTTGTATTTTCCTTTCTAAATTACAATTGTAAATAGAAAGGAAGATTATTTATTTTTTGTTTGCTTTTGCTAAATAACAATTAAGTAGTCAATCTATAAGTTTTTTTAATTTTCCTTGTATGTTTTTTAGAGTGCAATAGGATATATAAAATAGGGTCTATAATAAACTCTCATATTAAATTATGATAAATTTTGTGTGTGTTTATTTTAAACCATACTTTTAAAATGAAATTATCATTGATAATTTTTGATTCTTAAAATATATATGTTTTATTGTATTACATTTATAATATTGTTCTTTTGATGAAAGACATATTGTATAGTATTAATCAAAATTTCAAAACAAATTACACTTAGTTGTAAAATTAAACCACAGTAAAGTTTGTATGAACTGTCACCTTTTATTTCTCTGTCCAAATTATTTCAGAAAGTGTTGAAAACTTATCATTTAGTTGCCAAGTTTTTCAATTGCACGTGCCCAATTCCCTGATCCCCTGCCAATATTTTTTGTCTAAATTTTTTTCCCCTGCCCCTCCCTTTTCTTCCAATTCCAAATTGCCGCCACTGCTTAGTGTGATAATCAATAAATTTGTTTAAAGGAATAGAATAAAATTTTTTGTAAAAATTAATTTCAGAAACGTAAATTATACTCATATTTTTAATCATTCAGCTAATTCAACAATAAAACATTGATGAAGAAATTTTAAAAATATTTATGTGGAATATTAATTTAAGAAATAAAATGAGAATCATTTTTTATTTATTTTTACATTTAGATATCCAGTTTCTTAAATGCAATGTATTTTATTAAAATGTTTTATCAATCATATTGCGTTATTTGATATTCATAACTATGAAAGTACTTTTTTGTAACTTCACTGAGAGAAACTTTAGAGATGAAAATATATAGTTAAAGGAAAACATCTTAGAAATTTTAATGTTTAAAAACTGACAAAGTAAAGTGATAGTTAGAATGAAACCCAATATTTTTTTGGTTCATTTTTAGAAAACTTTTTTTTTTGTTCATATGGGAAATGTGGATTTGCCCCCCCCCCCCTATGGAGAACATTTTATGTGACCTAAATTTTATTAAAATTAACATCAATGATAGATCTTGAAGAAAATTTTTTTTAATAGTCTTGTAAATTATATATATTTACATTAATCAGAATCACTAAAAAAACTAAAGAACTTTCATAAGCATTGAAAAATATGAAATACAACATTACTTGCTATAATTTGACTTTTATTGGCTTATTATAAATTAGTGGTTTTTTAGCTTTGTTAAAGTAAAATTTAAAGGTAAAAGAAATTTAAACTGGAAGGCAGAAAAAAAAAAATCTGTCAATCTTTGTATTTTCATTTAGGCCTGTATATTAAATTTTATAAGTGAGTACTCAATGATAAACATAAGTTTACCCTTCTCTAAGAAATCATAATCTCATTATATTTAGGATAGTTATTTTATTGGCTATGGAGAGGTGTCTTATAAGCATGACAAATATGATATTTTGTTAGTGTGTTGAAATAATTTGCTGTTCCTCCAAGAATATTTTCTATGTATGTGATGGATGTATAAAATACCAATACATAAATTTATTTCAATAATAGATTCTTAAATGTATTACCTGGTAAATTAGCACAACATTGATGTAAGTATTGACATAGTTTTAAAAAAAAATAATTGCAATTTCTTATTCACTGTTTATAAAAGAACAAATGATTATCAAATATTTAATGCACATTTATCTGGCATCTCTTCACTTCTAAAGTTAATAAACTCTTAATATGTCTTTCAATATTGTTAAACTATAGTCTCCTGTAATTCAATATAGATAACTGTACATCATAGCCAATATTCATATAAAAATTATATGCAGTTTCATACATGAAATAAACAAAAGTAAACCCATTTGGCTGTGTATCAAATATGAAATTGTTTTAAAAAATTCTTTGAAACGGCAGCAGGGTTAGCAAGAGATTCCTTAATTCTGAAACAGTTTGATCATTTTACTTCTCAAGATGATGCATAAAATGAGAAACTCATTAAGTTTAATACTTTATATTAATCAGTTTGCCTATCAAGAGCTTACCATCTTTAGGTTCAAACTTGCTACCCCATGGTATCTGAACAAATTCTCATCCATAGGTTTGTCTCTGGTAAAGTGCCCAGTGATACTCGTAATATATTTCTATATTTTCGATCCTTCTTGTCATCACTGGCTTTCATTTTTAAAGTTCCCATCTTGATCAGACATGAATTTTTCATAAATTAACAAATATTGGATGTAAGAAACCCTGATGAAGATTAGGGTCTATGACTGAATTGAATGCATGTTTCAGTATGGATCTCTACAGGGGAAAAAAATAAAATTGGCACAATATCACCAAATTGTTTTAGATAATTTTATTTTTAAAAGGTTTGGCTCTTGAATATACAATGTTTGTAGAATTTGCTGGCATCTAACCACCAAGAGTATAATGTGCATACTTTTGTCAAGAGCGAGCTTGGACTGATTAATTTCAAGCAACTTGGCCGTTTCCCTTAGTTTGGTTGTTAATACAAACTGTATTGTGAACAGTAACTTTGGCTGCTGAAAACACCATTTCGTAAATATTTTTTGTGTTAAGACTTAGTTTCCAATAGCATGCTTCATAAATATTAATATAATTCTCAACAGATGCCTCTGAAGTATGCAATTAAATCTGTATGCAAAACAAATGAAATTGCATTGCTTGAATTTAATAATTTTACTTGAAAATTTATATTTCTAAAATTATTGAATTACACTATTAAACTATTCGATAATTTTTATAGGGAATAATTTAAATTTTGTCTTTGAGAGAATTTTAGGAATATTTAAATTTGAAAGTTAAATATTATATTACTTGTAATACAGAAAATGTTTCATTGAGCACAATAGCATGCATGATGACATTCATGTTAATATAATGGAATGAACTAAAATATACACTCAACAAAAATAAAACTTTATTAAACAAATTTTTGTACATTTACAAGACTCAACAAGCATACACCAAATAAAATACAGTATTTACAAAATAAATTACAATTCTTGGTAATGTTTTATAAAATGAATTTAAAAAAATGTGCTAATTAGTCAGTCTAGAAAATATACAAAATTAATACATAAAAAATCTCAATTATAAATAGAATGTTTCAGCAGTATGATTCAGAATATAAAAACAGATGCTTACTTTCAATAAATGACAAGTTTGTTATAAGACGAATAAAAGTATGATGACAATCAAGATGCGTTCTAAAATAGTTTGTGTATTGGATCCATTCGTTTTGTTTTTTTTAAGTGTTCCTTTCAGAACCATTTAAAATATTTGCAATTTTATTTGTTAAAATCTGTCTCTTCAAAACCCTTGTTATCTTTTCCTTTTACTTCTGATAGTGAAGACTTGTTTTTGTCATCAACATATTTGTAAAAGTATGCCATTATTGAAAAAAGTAACATATCCAAGCCCATGAGAACTGCAAACAGGAAGATTTCATATGACTGAAATGAAAGAAATGATTCAGTTAAGTCAATGTGTACTGTGAAACTTGTGCCTTAAATGGAAAATATTAGTTAGCTGATATATTAAATCAGAATGCTCAAAATGCATGTTATAATCGCTTTAATATTAAATCCAAATATTTTATGTAAGCAAGTATCAACATAGATTGTACTGCTAATTTTTTCCATCATATTCCTCAATTAGAAGTGAATATTTATGAATTTGTACACAACTTTTATTTGACTAATTAAACAGATTTTGTCACCAATTATAAGCATAAGCGAAGTAAATATAAAATTATTAATTAAAACTTTTTATAAATAAAGATTGAATTTTCCCAAGAAAATAGTAAAAAAAATAGTTCTTAATTGAAAAATACTCTGGAATTTTCAAAAGAATGCACAGAATTTTATTTTGGCCTAGAATTGAATACATTACATTTGTATTGATAGTAAATTAGTTTACTCATGTTACATAAAATGAATTAACTTTGAAATTATAGTCAACTGGGATGCCTGTTTGAAATTTACATTTATTCTAGAAATGATATGTATATCAATTCATAAAATTCACTATGTAGGAGTTTAACAAGTCCTTAGAAACCCCAAAAGATGGCGCTCATAGCATTAGGAATGTTTTTTTTTTTTAGTAAGCATTATTACTCAGACAGCCTAGTCTCAGTTATTTCCATTGCATGATTTCATTTTCAATGTAGATTAAAGCTTGAAACTTGTGTTTAAGAAAAAAAATGGGAAAAGCGATCAAAGAGAAAACGATTAAAGAATCAATTGTGGACAAAACGTGGATACATTATTACACACCAGAGACAAAGGAACAATCAAACCAATATATTCGATGGGGAACCGATTCCGAAGAAAGCAAAAACTGTGATACGAGCCGGGAAGGTGTCCACGGTTTTTTGGGATGTTAACAGAGTGAACTCCTCCCATTATTTGGAAAAAGCAAAAATAAATGGAGATTATTATAAGTAGTTATTGCACAATCTGAGCAAAGAAGAAAAACGTCCTCTTTTGAGCAAGTGAATGTAAAGTTTTATTGGTACAAGAGCCAGATATGGCTATGCTGCACCAAACAAGAAACAACTGTGGTCTAGACGTGAAAAAAAATGGAAGAGACAAATTAGTTGACAAGGAGGGTCGAAAATAGAGAAGGATCGCTAGAGTATCCCGGGGCTCTTCACCCGTGTTTACCAAAGACAGTAAATCCCATAGGAAAGAAAAGATCACTACATCCTCTTTTGAATAAAAAATCCTCTTCCATCGAAACAATGCATAGGTACACACCTTTGTAGTTTCGATGGCCAAAATCATGGAATTAAAGTTTGAATTATACAATATCCCAGTGACTATTTCAAAACTTAAAGGACTCGCAGACCACAATTCACGTAGAATGAAAGTCATCGTCCAAACAGATGCCTATTTTGAGGACTCTCTGAAACTTTGCTTTTTTAGATGACTTTAAAAAGTTAGAGAAATGTTTGGAAAAGTGTATAAAGATAAAAGGAGATTATGTTGAAAGGCTAGAAAAAAAAAATCTGTCAAAAATAGTTTTTCTATTTTCTAAGGACTTGAACAATCATATATTGCTTTCAAATTACCACACATTAAAATGTTTTGTGCCATGGAACTACCAATGAAATAAATAACTTAAATACATTTTAAAGTATATTAATAAGGGATAGCCTTTGTTGCTTTGCATCCCTCAAATGAATTATGTACATTAATCAAGTAATATTTCATGTGTATAACATTTATTACACGCAAATAAAATACATCAATTTAACTTTCATTACAATATTTTAATTTACAGGAATCTGATAAAACTAAGCAACCTATCTAAAAGAAATTTCTCAATTTCTTTAAACGTGCATTCTGAGTTTTTTTAAAATTAAAAATATTGGAAACTAAGTATATATTTCAGTAAAATCAATTTGAAAACTTAAATAGTACTTCCCAGAACTGCAATTTTTTTTATACACATTACATTTTATGCATATTATAATTATGATTCTAGCCATTAATTAGCATATTCATCAATATTTTCAAAAACTTTTAGATAAATTACCTTCTTTTCAAATAAACTTAATTTTGCTATAACCATGACTATAAGGTTTCCAAATGCCACAGTGAGTAGCCAAGCTGCTTGCACTAGGGATTTCATGGACTCTGGGGCCTTAAAAATTAAAATCAAACTGTCAATAAAAATATATAATTTACTGCTTGTTTAAAAAGTAAAATAAATTCAGCATAATATATACCTGAGAATAAGAAAACGCCAATCCTGTTATAGAAAACATAATTTCACCTACTGTAAGTATCACATATGATGGAACTTGCCATAAAATTGAAATAGAATTGTGTTCAACCATGGATAAAAGTTTGAAATTCTATGAATGAAGAAATATAAACAAATTTGAAATATATACACACATGTTAAACATTTATGTACAAATATCAAACATTTTAAAGAAGTCAAGTATGCTACTTTTTTCTCACTAAAAGTTTGATATGACAAAAAGGAACAGTTCATGAAATCAAGATTTACATATTTTTTAGCGAGCCTTATTTGATTATTTTTCTATTTCTGAATGTTTTTGACTTTAGAACTCAAGAGAAGAATATAGTAGATTGAAGTCATCTTAATACTATTTACCTATCCATGTAATTTTTATGAAATATGTTTATACTTAAAACTCAAAGAAAATTTAATGCTGGCATTATTTTTGAAATTATCCCCAGATAATATTATACTTATAGTGGGTAATCTAAAAAACAATTTGCTGAGATTTAAATTAGACAATTATGAAATCAAAACGACAGATATAAAAAATGCACATGATACAATGAATGAGTTTTTAGGTGCATTTATTGAAATATGTATAGCTAAAAAAGAGGTAAATAAACACTTGTTTTTCCTTCACCAAAGTCAAATATTTGTGAAATATCAAAATTAAACCGATTCTTTTTAAAATTTTGATATTGCCTATCGTATATGTTATAAGTGTTAACTTGGTAACATTTTTACAATCTCTACATAAGGTAAATATTGTAATTCCTATAAAATAAACTATAAAAAGTACTTTCATAAGAAAAATAAAATTCTAGAAAAGTGGTTAAATAAAATGGTTTCATTTATTTATGCTGCTTGATTTTTTTTTGGGTGTAAATATTCTAGAATTCAAATTCTTAAAAAGAATGGTATGTTAAACTTTTTTTTAAAAAAAACAAATCATTATAACTTTATACATACTAGAATAGTTTAAATCCATACTCATGTTATTTGTAGAATATCATAAAATTTAGATTGATTAATTCAAATTTCATGTATAGTTAATTAGCTTATAATTTAAATGAATTGATCAAGCGAAAATATTTAAAAAATTAAATTGCTTACCGATTTATTAGTTGATGCAAATTGATATATAACGCCAATATAAATACCTCCAGATCTCAAATCTACTTCACTAATTGGTTGCTTTTCATGATCCGTCTCGTTTAATGGAATGTATATTTTGTATCTGCAAATGAGAAAATTCTTGCGTTAATATAGCAGAAGTTATAAAAAATTAAGTATTGTTTTTATTGTATTAAATTCTTACTTTCCAGGGCTTATTTTATGATATTCTGTCACACCAGATTTCTGGAGGTCATCAGTAACATTGGGTTTTAGATACAATTTTTCTAAACCTGTTTGAAGTTTAAATGACGATTTGTTTGAAGAGAATTCAAAATCAGAGGAGAAATATAATTTTATTTTTGGTTCTCCCTCTTCAGTTCTTTGTTTGCTATCAACACTCTAAAAAAAAAAATCAAGTTAATATTTAACAAAGTGAAATTTTTATATCTAGTCTAATTTTATAGACTATATTACTCTTTAAACTACCACTTATATATAAAATTTGATAATGTATATAAAACAAGGCAATAACAAAATAAAAATTTCTAAACTTTTTTTTTAAAAAAACAAACTTAAGTCTTAACATTCCATATGAAAAAAATGTACATGTTATTTGTAATGCAAATAAATAGAATGCATCATACAATTATTCAAGTAAAGTAAAAACTTTTAAACAAACTTTAAAAAATGAAACACCAATGAGTTATTCTGCTTCAATAAGTTGTTTCAAAAGCTCATGATAAAATAGTTTTACAGAAAATGAAACATTCTATAATTTATATGAAAAAAAATTAACATACCTTAATAATTTGAAGTTCATTGTTTTGTAAAAATATCATCATTGATTCAATTGGTGAAGTTGTGCTAAATTGATTAGTTATTGTTGATTGACTTTCAGAACAGTTATGTGAAACGAATTCCCAAGACATTTCTTTACCCATAGTGAGATCATTTACAATCGAAGACTGAAAAATAAAATTGTTTACAATTTGGACAAATTTGATTTCCTTATACAAATGAAGATTTATTTTAGTAAACATATATATAGTTGTAGAGCAATTAAAAATTAAGTTAAAGATTTTTTTAAGAAAATAACAAAAAGCAAAATGGAGTTTCTCTTAAATTATCAAGTAATATAAGTAGAGTGCAATTACTCTAAGAATTCTGTCAGTAACCTAACTAATAAGTCTTTGAAAGAGTAGAGAAACTGCTTTCCTAGCACAGAAAAATTTTACGATTATATCACAATGCTTATAAGAGTATTTTATGTTCACTTACTAATTCATTAAGATAAGTAATATCGAAGCATTTTTTAAATTTTTTTTTTTTTTTTTTTTTTTTGCATTTCTGATTTTTTTACTTTCATTTACATTTCACTTAAAATAGAACTTAATGATTTTCAAGGAAAAGTAGATATTTAAATAAGTCCCTAATTGGAAAATGAAGGGACTTGTTGTAATTCATAAACAGATTTTAAAAAAGCTTAAAAGTAGAGTATTCTTAATATCGAGAAAACTTCTTTACCAATCATTTTTTAAAACAGATTACTGTGAAATTCAATTTGTAATATTTCCATATTATATAATCCTCACTCTTTTCCTAAAGTCTTAAGCAAATTTCCCAAAAAATTTCGCAATATTGCATTACTTGAAGCAATTTAAAAAAAAAAAAAAAAAAAAAAATGGAGATTTGGTTTTGAACATGTAACAATGAAATGTATTCTGAATGCTTATAAATTTAATTGTTGAAAACCATGAATTTAATATTTATTAAAAAGGAATAAAAAGCTTATATAAAATACAGGAACTGCATTACCTCTTAGCTCAGGATACTGAAATACATGTAATAAATTTGAATAATCTAATAGTTTATATAAAATTTATCCAATTATGAAGATCTTCAATATAAATTGAGTTTAGAAAAATTTAAAGAAAATTCACTAATATTTTTATATAATTTGGAAATAATGTACAACAGATATGCTAAGTTAATTTGACTTTTGTACAGCTATGCCAAAATAATGTACCTCAAAGGCCTTTAGATTCATTTCTGATAAATTTCCTGGGTGAAAACGTATATCACAAGGCGAATTATTTATTATTGTCAATTCTGTGAGTCCTGGTCCTGGCACAACTGGATAACTACTCTGAAATGGAACATGTTTATTTAAAAAAATATTTAGAACTATCCCAATTCTAAACTTTAAAAAAAAGGTATTTCAATATCGCATATCAGGTATTATAATTGAATTATATATAAAAAGTATACTTGATGAGAATTATAAAAAGTTATAAGAAATTAAATGATATTTTAGAAAAATTAAAATATTTTCTAATTTATCTCATTGAGATATGTTACATAGAATTTTTAACTCAAAGTTATAAATGCTTAAGTATTAAAATTAAACTTTCCAATTATTTTAAGTTACCAAATTACCAAAACTTTATACACTTTTACTAAATATTGATATATATTCAATTTACCTCAAGGTTTAATTCAATAAATCCAGTAAAAACAAATGCTAAAGCCGAAAGGAAACCACCTACAGCAATTCTTTGCAAAGGTCTGCAGAAAGAAAGAGGAAATTTTAAAAATACTCCCATAAAAATAAATGTTTAGAAACATTACTACAAAACTGAAAAAATTATATTTGGTTATGGGTAATTGAATTTAAATATTCAAAAGGAAAAGAAAAGAAAATAATCAGGCATATAAATAACCAATAAAGAAAAAAAAATTTAACCACAAAAATATAATTTTTAGGTATATATATAATCCAAGTAAAATTAAGCTTAACATTTTACATATAAATAGTTTATCACAAATCCTGCATGAAATATAAAAAAGTAGAGTGAAATATTTGAATCATTTCAAAAAGTTTAGTAAAATTTAGTTTTGACATAAAAGGTAAATCATAGAATTAAATAAAAGCATTACCTAGTATTCATGATTGAAAATATATGTAATTTGACTAAGTTGCCCAACTTACTTTTTCAATAAATTGCATTTGCCAAATAAAGGATAAATTACGTAATCAAATACTGGAATCAGCACTATTATTAAGAATGCATTCATGACTTGCATTTGATCTGGTTTTATATGTCGTCCCATCTGCAAGCAAATTTTTACATTTTAAAATTTAATTCTTTTTTAAGTATCTCTGATTACTAAAAAGTCTATCGACACAAAAGAAATTCTATCAGAGAAAAAAAAAATTCAAAAGAATGTACTTTTAAAAACTTTGAACAGACAGTAATATAAATATAAAAAGTAACTATAAAAAGACTAAATTATAGCAATTATAAATAATTGTGATTTTTCAAAAAAAATAAAATATTTAATAATACATAAACAAATTTAAGGCAAGTTCTTTCAAATATTAAAAAAAATTACCACTTCTCTATCCATTTTTGTAGCCTGTAAAGTCCAACTAGAACCCTGAAAAAATATTTGAATTTAATCATCTAGAAATCAATTAATCTCAAATGTTATATTAGTAAACTTTACTCACCGTTTGATCAAAAAGAGCCCAAAATAAAGGTACTGGTAAAAAAATCCATAAGACATGAAGAAGAGTCTTAATATCTTTGATTAAGTCTTTCTGGAAAAAAAATATTGAAATAAAATTTATACATATATGAACCTATTGAGTAGTATATAATTCAATTAACACTTCCTATCAAAATAAGGCATCTAGTTAACCAATATAATTCTTTTAGTTTAAACTTATGTTGATATTTAGTTATATTTATGGAACATAATGATATAAAAACTGACTCTGAAATATATAATTTAAAAATTCAATTACTTACATCAAATTTATCATCAGCATAATCTAACCAGTGGGATTTTTTCTTTTCCTTACTTTTTGATTTCCTGGATATAGCATGCTAAGTGTTTAAAAAAAAATATTTGTTAATAACTCAGAATTGATGAAATTAAGAATAGTTTTTCATGCATGAAAGTGATTGAATTTCCCATTTTGTATAAAACGTGCTTAAATTTCAAATTTCGAAAAATTTAGCTAACTGTGCTTAATTTGTATAGTTTGTATGCCTATGGGAACAAAATAGTTTCTAAAAATAATTAAAATGTTTAAATTTGAAAATTATGTAATTGGCATCTGTACAATTAAATAACAGATTAACGCACAATTCCTAAGTTATTTTAATATTCAATGAAATGTTCTATATATAAATCTTGTGTACTTTTCTATCTACAGTTTTTCCATTATACATTACCATGCCCTTCACATCTATAATATTGCCAATAACAAATACATCTCTAAGAGCTAAATTTTAAAAAAAATCAATTTTACTGAAATTTACATTAATATTTTAGTTGTAAAATAAATTTCTTTATATTGCACTAAATCAACTTTTGTGTATGAACATTTAAAGTTCAATATTTTTTAAATACATTGTAAATAAATTAAAAAAAAAAAAAAAAAAATGAAGATCAAATGTTTCTAAAAAGTATAATTAAAACAATCATATTTAAAATGGTAAAAATTTGTTTAACAAATCTTAAGAATCTTACTTTTAAATTCAATTAGAACTTATTGGCTGGTTTTATAGGGTATAGAGAAAAAAAGGCTGATATCTCCTAAAACAGATAGACTAACTGTATTAAACTATTTGGAGACATACTGTATTAACTATTAAAATGGTGCAAGAGCCAGATATGGTTGCGCTGCGCCAAACAAGATAAGGCTGTGATCTAGACATTTGCAAAAAATTAAAGAGAAAAACTGGTTGGCAAGGAGGATCAAAGAGAAGGATCATTAGGGTATCCCGGGGGTGCATCACCCATGTTTACCAACGACAGTAAATCCCAAAGAGAAAAAATATCACTAGGAGACTTTGGGAGTCATGATACCCATACCTTCATTAAGAAGGCAAGTTCTTTAACTATTCCAAATAGTTTGAGACTATTCTAATTACTCATACGAACATTTTGGTTTAAATCCATATGAAAATTATAAGCAATCATAAAATGTAAAAATGCTACATGTTCTAATGGTCAATTAAACTCAAATTATTCAAAATAAATTGCAATGAGATTCAAAGCTCGCGAGATTTTTTTTTGAAAAGTTTATAGTATATAGCGATAATTATTTTTTTTGTTCCCTATTAGCTAGGAGGAAAAGGTTAAACACCGTTTTTAAAATGTTTAGAATATTAAATAGTTTACACACAACATAAGTTTTTAGAAATGAAAATGAATATTTTGCATTTCAACATAGTCTAAAGAAATATTCAAAAATGGCAAACTTATACCACTTCCAAGTAAAAAATATTACTAAGAAATTAAAAAAAAATAATAATCAATACATACACATATGCATTTAAATACTGATTGAAATATATTTCCTTCAGCAGGCTTTATGTTGTACAGAGGTTTACCAATAAGAAACAAAGCTAAAAAGATAATTACATTTAATACATGAAAAGACAAATAAGTTTGATTTTCACATTACCTCTTACCAATTTTAATAAGATACGCATAGAAAGATTTTATGCATTTAGAATTATTTTAAAGAAATTTATGTTGATTTCAAAATTTGTACAATTTTTTTTAAAAAAAATATTCAACTGCCGTTTTCAGAGTTGACGCAATTTCTCTGAAAACTAAATTTGAATAAGATTAAAAATTATAATAATCATTTCTTTCAAAATGGCTTAAAATTTAAAAATAATCCAGTCTTTCTACATGATTTCCAATACGAGAGGGTACCCAAAAGTTCTTGAAATAAAGCTGCTTTGGGCTGAGCTTATATAGTACGAATTTCTTCCGCTATGGGCGTGTTGTATAACTCTGCGAGTTTATAACTATGGTATTCTCTTTTAGGGCAGCCGTTTTGTTCTGTTCTTTTGAAATTATAGTGAATCACTCACTGCTATGAAATTTGGCATCCTGTTTGGGAATGCTACAGAAATTGTTTCGATGCTGAAAATAATTTACGATGCTTTGGGAAAAACTCAAGTGTACAAGTGGTTTTTTGTTTCAAAAAGAGTGAAGAATCGGTGGATGTCAGAACAAGGTTATCTTGTTCCAGACCCCCCCCCACACACACCGGTAGCCCGAACAAAAGGGGGGGGGATTGTTAATTTGTGCTTGAAAATTGACAAAGGACCATTGAATATATGGAAATCACTGGGTTGTTTTGAAACTGATTCAGTGGATTTTAATAGAATTTTTGAGAGTAAGAAAGGTGGCTGCTTAATTTGCATTTTGGTTCCTATATGACCAGCAAAAATTCCCATCTTGGAGCGCCAGTTTTTAGTCAAAAAAGACAGCTTCATTTTTCCTAGCACCTTACTTACCAGACTTGGCTCCGAGCGATTTCCTGTTTTTACAAATCAAGGCCATGACAGGATGCTAATTTGATAACGCAATGACAAGGGGGGAAGCGAAGGGGGCAGTTGTCAGTTATTGCAAATGAGTATCAAAAGTATTTGCAACAATAAGATCGTCAAATGGATAAATGCAATAAGTATAATTGAGAGTACTCTGAAAGTGTGATAACATTGCTTTGTAAAAGAAAAAAAATCAAATGCCTTACTTTAAAAAAAATTTCGGGAGGGGGTAGGGGATTGCTCCCTTGTATAGCCATCTAAAAAATTAGACACCCTTGACAGCACTTGCACTTCTTATTGCAGATGAACAAAATTGATAGTTTTCTTAGTTCAAAAAGGTAATTAAATTATAATATTAATTATATTAAATTTTGGTTTTAAATTTGGTTGGTTTTTTTTTATTATTGATGCTATTTTTCTAAATGTCTGATTTATCAAATTAAATTTTTCAAGCAGTGAAACTATTTCACTTTTTCCTTTTATAATAAAATATAGTTACTAATGATTTAATTTCTTTAGTAATTTTTAGTATGAAATATATACAGTACTAAAATTTTAAATCTGAGATTTTAACATGTATTTTTTCATACTTGCAGATGAAGATAAAACTTTATGCGAAATGGGCTATTAAATTTTTCAATATACCAAATAATTCATATATAAAATCATAAAAAAAAGGACACCTTTAACATATTTTGGAATTTTCTCCATTAAAAATGTCCTTTATTTGAAGACAGTTCATAATTTATTCATCACAATACGGTTTGCTAATTTTTAAAACTAATACACTGTGTAAAACAAAATTGCTTACTTAAAGCCACTAGCATTAATGCTGCTGGAACGCCATATGCCAAAGGGTAACAAGAATCACTTCCAAGACAATGTACATCCGCTAATATAAATAAAGCATAATTTTGAAATTTTATGACTCAAATAAATATTTTAAGAGCTTAATATTGTAAGATTTCAAGGAACTTTTCATTTTATTTAAAAAAAAAAAAAAAAAAAAGAAAGAAAGAAAAAGCTGTACAAAGTGAAGTTGAATTATAATTAATATCAACATATAAAATTAGTGTTACAAGAAAGAAAAAAAACGAACTAGAAATTTGTCTAATTGATACTGAAAAAAAAAAAAATTCAATGATTATGGACAATTTCGTATTATTTTCTAAAATATTACTTTTATATTTCTGAATTGTATTAATCTATTCTGCATTTATATCAAATAAAAAAAAATTTAAAAGCCATTTAAGATGTTAGGATTTTAAAAGCTTTATTTGATAATAATTATATAAAGTTCATTGAAAAGTTATTTTCAAAGTCTACAGAAGAGAAAATACATTTAAACCAGTTGAACAACATAATTTCTATTTTTACTCATGTAACCTCTTCCCGGCGTGAGCCACAAAATCAACTGCTGTGAAAACTGTGGAACAATTAAAGAATAAATGCGAGCTTCACAGTTCTCAAAAAGCTTAATTCAGCATTATATTGTTGATAATTGGACGATTCCTATAAAATACTCAAGAAAAAGCTATTGGTGCTTGTCAGCTGGAAGAAAATTGTACTGCACCGAGACAATGCAAATCACTATCTGCTGTAGTGACTTCTCAGAAAATCGGAGTTAGGCTAGGAGATTGTCACATTCACTGCGAAATTCTTCCTCAAGCTTAAGTATTCTAAGGGGCAACACAACCAACACTGCCAAGTGGTTAACAATAAACTCACAAAATAATCTTAATTCATTGAGAGCTCTCCTCCAAAATCTGGTGTTACATTACAAGGAACAAAAAAGATAAAAACACAAGTTTTACAAACTGGATGCGATTAAAGCTCACTTCGCATGTATTCACTTTTGGCGATGGAGGCAACATCCACCTTACTCCCCAGACCTAGTACCATCAAATTACGATTCTTTTCTTTCCTCAACAAAATTTTTTTGAATCGGAAATATTCCAAAGTGTTGTGATGTCAACTAAGCATTGCTCTAGTTTTTCGCCTCCAATTAAGCAAATCTTTACAAAAATGGAATCTACAAATAACAATCAAGCTGGAAGAGACTAAGCTGCGATTAAAAAAAATCAGTAAATATTGATAAATGAATGCAAAGCATATTATGCAACATGAAACCATTTTTTTTTTAATTTCAAAAATATAGTTAGAAAATAGATCTTTTAAAATCCTTCAGTTATATTTAATAAATGTTATGAAACAAGTCTTAAAAATACCTCTTAAAATTGGAGTCAGTATTGTTGATACTACACTTCCACCATTTATAGCGAAGTAAAAAACTGAAAAAAACCTCTCTCGTTCTTTTATCTGTGAAAGAGAATTTACTAAGAAACAATAAACAGAAAATATAAACCTATAACTAAAGATATTAAAATATTGCATGAAATAATAGCTTATCAAAATGTTTATCATACATATTACAGAAAAAAACCCAACTTAAATAGCATATTCTACACATGTTTTTACAGTGATATTTTTAATATAACCCAGAAAAATTTCAAAAACTTTTCTGAAACTTTAAAACGAAAAGTTTACAAAAATATACTTTGTAAATTTTTCATTGAGAGGTTAGTACTTAAATATAAGTTTAGGAATAATTTCATTTTAATAACTTATTCAAGAAATATATTTAAAATTTTGGTCTAGTAAACCCTTTTTAATTGGATCTTTATCTTAAATACATCATACGATTTTATATTTAAGATAAAAATCCAATGTGTAAATGATATCTTTTAATATAGTTTGTGTGCGACAGGGAGTTAATGGTCCGAGCCCATCAGCCCATTAACTCACCATCACTCACAGGAGGAAATGAATACAGCCATTCCGTATTCATTTCCTCCATGATGCTGTATGAGTCTTATAAAAACAAATATTGAAGGGAATAATTATTTACTTATTTTCAAAAGTATTGATAATATATTTTGTTGAGCTATGAATTTGATAAATTCCAAGATACATATAACTAATTTAGTTATTTATTTTGGTGCTAATGATTTAAATGGATTTGATGGAAATTGCCAAATTATAAAGTTTAGTTGAATTTATTAATGTAAAATAGACAGTAAATCTTCCAGGAAATAAAAATTAATTTTACTTCAATTATAATACTTTTCTATTTTAATCTAAAGTTTTGTTATTACTTGTGTTTTAGAAAACTGATCTCCACCAAAGGCTGCAACGCAAGGTTTGATTCCACCAGTTCCTACTCCAATAATGAAAAGCCCTAATAACGAAACTCCTCTGAAAAAGTTCAAAACAATTTATGTTAAAAATGGAAAAAAAAAAGCTTTGGATTTATATTTTCAATTTAATTATGTACCAAGTAGCATTTGTATACGAATGACTGTTTTCAATCAAATGTATTCCATTACAATTTCAATGATTATGTAAATATTGAATAGCGAGTGAATGAGTGAATGCAAAGTTTATTGACGCAAGAGCCAGATATGGCTATGCTGCGCCAAACAAGATTAAACTGTAGTCTAGACGTGAAGTTGAAAAATAGATAAGTGGTTGACAAGAAGGAGGGTCGAAAATAGAGAAGGATCGCTAGGGTATCCCGGGAGTGGGTCACCCGTGTTTACCAAAGACAGTAAAACCCATGGGAAAGAAAGATCACTTGGGTACCTCGGGTTCGTGAAGCCCATACTTACCTGAAGAAGGCAAGTCCCTGAGGTCCCCTGATATAATCCCCAGGGGCAGGGTGCCTGGCTATACCCCCAGACGCTGGGTACCCATTTTAGTCGCCTTTTACGATATGCATGAGCTACAGTGAGACTATTCTGTCATCCCCGGTCACCACACGGGTCATGTAAATATTGAAAACTATTAATATGCAACCACAAATGATGCATGCAAATCAAATTCAGTGTCAGCATTATTTTAAAGATAATTTCATTTTTTCCCCCATTAGTAAACAATTGATTATAATCGCTTTTAGCAATTATTAGTAATTTTTTTACTCAAGATATTTTTTTATTACTACATTACTTATTATAACATAAAAAGAGCAAATCACATGAAACACTTACGTCATAATACTTAAGTTATTAGGAATACTCCCAACGGAAAGGATCACATTTCCAATAGCATATACAATCGAAATGTACAATATTGTTCTAAAAATAAGAAAAAAATATTAGGGTAAACATTATGTATGGAATTTTTTTTTAAAGGATAGATAATTTTCTTTAATGGTTCCTCACATCTTATACTTTAAAATGAATTCACTTAGCCATGTCTTATACTTCTATTTTTATATTTATATATATATATAAAGAAACCATTTCTTGTTACATCCCCTTTACGCATTTTCCCCATTGTTATTTATACGCATTCGGAAGTTATTTATGTTCCCAACCAACTTTAAAAAGTAATTTGAAATAATTACTTCCTAAGAAAATATGGCACATTATTAAACAAATGTACATAATGCAAGGGAGAGCAGAATTTCTCGAACTAAAGTATGTTTTTTTAGACTGAGATCTATATAATCATACCTATAGATATATTCTTTCCTCTAGTAAAAAGGGCAGTAGACTTTTAATGGAAATTTTAAAGTTTTTGGACAGTATATGTGTTGCATGAATGCACAAACATTAATTCATTTGTTCTCAGCCCTTCTGGAGATATGCAATCGAGTGATAGTTACAGTTTTCCGAGCATACAAGGTGTGGCTATTAAATAACGGAATTGATGCTGCAAAAATATTTTATTTTGAGGCCATACATATTTATTTATCACGTCTCCTCTATACTTATAACGCTCCTTGCGAATCTTCAATTGTTCGAAACAATGCTGGAAGTCTTCTATTAGCTCTTTCAGGAAGAGAGCCGCGTATCTCTTACAGCTTCAAAGGACTCGAGTCTTGTTCTTTTAATGCAGATTTCACCTTAGGAAACTGATAGAAGTCACAATGCGCAAGATCCAGCGAATAAGGTGGATGGTCTAATACTGGAAAGCTGTACTTGGCTAGAAACCTCTCTACAATGTGGACCGAGCCGGCGTATTACGAGAGTGGAAAAAATTGCCACACGGATTCTTTGTCAACAGTCTCAGCAATAGCACGAATACTTAGAAGACTGTCAGATCGAACTAGATTACCAATTTTTTCCGATATTGTCATTAATTTTTGACGTGGAAGGGCGACCTGTGCGTGAATCATCTTTAACGTCTTCTCGGCCATCTTCAAAACTCTTAAACCATTCAAAAACACTAGCACGTGATAAATCATTGCTATACACTTTCAATAAATCATTGCTATACACTTTCAATAAATTATAAGTTTCAGTTTTTCTCAAGTTTCATGCGAAGTTTCAAAACAATTCGTTGCTCTAACGATACACTTTTAATTTTTCCGGCGAAACAAAAATTAATCAATACGAACGAAGGCTACGGCTATACGGATTTGCTTACAGAAGCATTGCTTTCGAAAAAGGCTTCGCGCTAAACAGCTGTCGGTCGCTGGCGTTTCGCGCATGCGAGCTTCTGCAGCAGCATCAATCTTATTTAATAGCCACAGCTCGTACACCCGAACTGTAAGTACCAAATCTCAAGACAGCTGTTGAAAATTGATTGTATAAAGATTTATTTCTATTTTAGAGAAACAATTACATTTCGCTTATTTAAGGTATATTTACATTAAGATATTTAATTTAATGTATCATCTGCTTTAATTTTAATATCCCAATAAAATATTTTGTCTAAATTAATAATTTATCATTAGCTTTAATTTGATTTTTTTTATGGCATAACCGTATGTCTTATTTTTATTGTTAAATTTGGTAACCTTTGTGTACTTTAGAATGTTTTGTATTCTTTAAAGAACTATTGGTGTTCTAAGAAACCTTTGTATTTAGATATGCAATACTATTAAATTATATTCTATAGAATACAATAACTTAATTATTTCAGCTGTTATATTGATTCGAGTAATTCTTCATATTGGAAAAGAATCTGTTAGATTAAAAACGATCCTGCTATTATATTTTGATTCACCGAATAGAGTTTTATAACTGTTTGCTGTAGGTCATTTCTTTGATACCCTTCAGATATATCATTATACTGGTTTCAAGGAGAAAACTGCACAGCGAGATTTGGCGGCAATTTATTAAACCACATTTTGTCTACAAATGAATACGAATTAGTTGAGATCGAGTTAATTGCAAAATTCGAACCTAAAAACAATTGTTATATTAATAAACTGAATAAATTTAATTTGACGTGCTATCTTTCTTTGAAACGATATTCAAGAAAAATGTTATCGATAACTTTCTTTTGTTTCTACACGGCTGGTCTCTGGCGGCCAAGGATCGAACCCGTGAGTGAGTGAATGTAAAGTTTATTGGCGCAAGAGTCGGATATGGCTATGCTGCGCCAAACAAGATTAGACTGTGGTCTAGACGTGAAGTTGAAAAAAAGATAAGTGATTAACAAGAAGGAGGGTCGAAAATAGAGAAGGATTGCTAGGGTATCCCGGGAGTGCGCCACCCATGTTTACCAAAGACAGTAAACCCCCATGGGAACTTACCTGAAGAAGGTAAGTCCCTGAGGTCCCCTGATATAATCTCCAAGGGCAGGGTGCCCAGCTATACCCCATTTTAGTCGCCTTTTACGACATGCATGAGCTACAATGAGACTATTCTGTCATCCCCGGTCACCACACGGGTCAGGATCGAACCCGTGACTGAACGAAAACCGCCGGCCACGAATCCGAAACCATGACCACTAGGTTACCCCGGCCACAAAAAGAAACTAGAATTAAATTAACAATTTAAAATTGTTTACCGATTAAATCAATTTCTCCATTTTACAAGCAAAAAAGAACATCAACAAGCCGAATTAAACATATTACAGAAATTTGTATTTTTTCTGCATATAGCGTTAAATGAAGATAAATATTCACCTGAATTTTCCAAGATATGAATCAGCCAAGATAGCGCCCAACACTGGTGTGAAGTATGAAAGCATAATGAATGAATGAAAGATTACGGTGGCTTTACTTTCACTATAAAGAAGTTCCTCAGTAAGGTAAATTGTAAGGACGGCTGTAAATAAAAATCAATAAAATCAAGAAATTATATATGTATAATAAGAGATTATGAATTTGTCCTTTATTCCCTACCCGGTGAGGACAGAATGGGAACAGAGACCTTTCCCCATATCCAGGGGTCATGAACTTTATAAGTCCAGATGTTCAGGTGAACCCCAACAAAAGTAATCCCATGGCGTTTTTATCGCAATTTTTTTTTTATTAAAACGCTTCATATTCCCCCATCCTTGTGTAATTAAATAATGAGATTGTTGTGTAATGTATACTATAATTAAATTTAATTACTTAAATGTTATGTAATAAAATTTGTGTGCATCTCTACACTTGAAAATTCTTAATTGAAAAACATCATTCATTATATTTACGGCCATGATATCCCAGTAAATGCTCGTGAAGTTTATTGGTGCAACAGCCAGATTAAGCCACGACGCGCCAAACAAGGTATAATTTATCTAAACTCTTGAAAAACGCAGACAAATTTGTTGACAAGGTGGGTCGAAAATAAAGATCGCTGGGGTATCCCAAGGGGGCGTCACTCATGTTTACCAAAGTCAGTAAGTCCTGCGGGGAAGAAAACAATCACCAGGGTATCTCAGAATCATGATGGCAATATTTTCCTTAAGTTAAGTTTCTAAGGAATACACTCGTTTGAAGAAGGATGATTATTGACGATTCCCGAGTAGGCGATTTAGATTGGATTATCCTGTCAATAAACAATCACGAGAGATTTTATCCCAGAGTTTCAAGTTGAATTCTATTAAATTTTCAATAAAGATTTAATATAATCTTTTCAGCTACATCATTCATAATTAAACATTCCAATGTATTGTAAAATATTTTATTTCGAACCAGGGTCTCCTTAAGTTCCAAATGATTATAATTGTTTGATTAACGTCGCTCTAGAAGCAACACGAGAGCTATTGGCGACCGGATCTATTTAATTTTGAGTCGCAATCAAATGGAGAGGACGGTACCTGAAGTTACACCTCCTTTTCAAACTTAAATACCACTCCAATTGGAGGACTTGGAAATTGACATATTTAACGTACATCAAACCCACTACTCTGTGGGCCCTTTGTGGTCTCAGGGTTCGAACCCACACTTGATGAAATGCCGGCCGCATCCACGATTATGACTACTAGGCTACCAAGGCCACTTAAAAGTTCGATGAGTTTATACAGTTAAGTAGTTGTCGCAGCATCGGTCAAACAATTGCACGTTATTATTTTACACCTACACAGCATGTTGATGGAACCGATCTCATTCTACGTCCAATCTAATGGCGAAATTATGCAAGAAATTACTCACTTTCCGAAATTCTATATCCTCGGGTGAATGAGTGAATGTAAAGGTAATTGGCACAAGAGCCAGATGTGGCTATGCTGAGACAAGATTTTTTTGTAGTCAAGACGTGAAAAAAATTGAAGAAAAAATGCAATTGGTTCACAAGAAGGAGGGTCGAAAATACAGAAGGATCGTTAGGGTATCCCGGGAGTGCGTCACCCATGTTTACCAAAGAGGGTTAACCCCATGGGAAAGAAAAAGATCACAAGGGTATCTTAGCGAGTGACAGTGGAGTTTAATGGCGCAAGAGCCAAAACAGGCCATGCTGCGCCAAACATTTGTTAAATTCAAACAGAAATAAAAAAAAAAAATTGTTTTATAAAGGCAAATAAGTTATGGGGGCGAGTTCCCCCACCAAGTAGGATAGGTTTAAAACTAATGAATGAAAAAGTATCCGGCGATGATGATCAAACACCGGACAGTCAAAATATGAATAGAGTAGGGGACATGGCAGGAAGGACACTCGGGAGCATCTTCTCCAAACAAAAGACGTTTGTGAGTAAATCGAGCATGTTCAATACGAAGGCGAGTCAATCTGACATCTGCTCTTCGCATTGGAAAAACAGGCCATTCTCTAATGATAGGCTTCACCGAGTGTAATTTGTTATTAGTCTGGAGACTCCACGATTCCTGACATGTCTGATGAATAAGCATTGAAATGTGACGTCGTATGTCCACCAGTGGGACCGTGAGCTGCAGAGGATTCGTTGCCGAACGTGCAGCCGAGTCCGCTTGTTCATTGCCTAAAATACCTACATGACTAGGTACCCAACAAAATTTAATAATATAACCCTTGTTATAAAGACAACAAATCATGTCTGCAATGTCGACCGCAACAGGATGACTGCGATCGTCAAGATGTACCAATGTTTCCAGGACGCTCCTGCTGTCAGTAATATACATGAACTTTCGGGAACTAGACAAGGATACCTCGGAGTCATGATGCTCATACTTACCTGTGGAAGGCAAGTCCCTGAGGTTCCCTGATATAATTCCCAGGGGCAGGGTGGCCGGCTATACCTCCTAGACGTGGGTAACCATTTTAGTTGCCTCTTACGACATGCATGAGCTACGGTGGGACTATTCTGTCATTTCCGGTCACCACACGGGTCATATCTATCCTCAGATCCAATTGATTTGCTAAATAGGTGTACTATTATTCAAGCTATCAAAGCCTCTATGTAGAGACAATAAATAGAATTTGTGGAAAAATATTAATTTACACAATGAACATGCTGCAAGATCAAAATAGTTGTAAAAAGTAGCTAAATTTCCAAAAGCACTTTTCCCATCATTTTGATTAATTGATGGAGGTTTGAATTTCGACATTGTAATACTACCTAAAGATTTCTTGGAAGAAATTTAATTAAATAACATAATAAAGTTTAATGGCGAATTCGAAGAAATGTAAAATAACAAAAGATTTAGAAGTATATTAAACCACCTTAAGATGACACAAAAACAGATGCCTTATTTCTTCTACTTCCGCACTCCAAATGCTGACCTATTGGTTTAATTAGACAGCAGTCCCATTATTCCAAATGATGGCCCTTTTGCGAACAATGCGAAATAAATTTTCAGTCTAAATAAATCAAAAAAAATTGCCAACAACTTTCAAAATTTAATTTTTTAAAGAAAATGAAGTATACTTACTACGCATGCCATAATAGCAAAACCTTTCGCATAATTCATTTCCAAGAATAAAAAACACCGATTTGGGGTATTTTTCCTTTTCTTGATTTTCTTCCTGTTGAGAAAAAAAGTTATTAAAAACTTGTGAATGTACGAGATTAATTATTGTAACAAATTTAAAAAGATTTGCTTGAATTTTAAAGATAATTTCAAACTGAATTTTTAAATATAGCAAAAACAATTATATTAATCAGTTTAAGATAGCAAATGAGGTTTTTAAAAAACGGATTTTCGACTGAACGGTTAATCATGGAAAAGGATCGAATCCTTTTGAACATCTATGGCAGGAATAAAACCCTTAAATTTTAATTCATTGACTCCATTAAAGCTTTTCGAATAAGTTTTCGCTCTCTCCCGCCCAAAGGAATGAGAAAAAAATATTGTTTATCTTTTGTTAGTGGCAATCCGTTTTTTCCGTTGTTTATTAAATGTAACAAAAAAAAAAAAAATGAAGACCAATTGAAATAAACAAATGCGATATTATGATAAAAATGTTAAGTGTTTAACAATTTGGAATTTTTCAGATAAACTCGCTTTCAATACCTCACTGATACAGACACATAGCAACACCGACTTTCACTTTCAGACAAGGAATGTGTTACATTTAACAAAATTATATATCATCTGATTATACTTTCGTAAATTTTAATTTACTGATTCTGCAACAAAAAGTTACTCATCCTAACTGAAGCCCGTTTGGTTTAATATTTAAACATAAATCTTAATTATTGCAAAGTTGCTCTAATTACATAAATGAAAACGCGATAAATAATTATCTATGACACGCTTTACGAAATATTAGTTTCAAAACTGGAATAGAAATTCAGCCTAAAAATTTAATTACTTATTCATACGAGGAAGAACACATGTAGAATTTTCATGCTTTGCTTACTTAAGAATCATCCTTGCACAATGAGATAAATGAAGTTTCGACACGTGACTTGAACAATGCTAATGAATTATGTGCAATGATAGAATACACGAATAATTGCAGAAATGTGTCGATGTAAAACAGGATAGTCATAAATGCGCAGAGGAGTTTCAAGTCTTTCGTGGAAATTCCAGACAGATAACCAACTTTCAAAATTACATCACAATGCTGCAAGAATTTGGATGATCTTAAATTTATATTCCGTCTTGCAATACCTTTAAACTTTAACATAAAATATATTTTTGCATAGACTAGTATAGTAAATGGAATAATTATTAAAAAATTACATTTACAAACGCTTTGCACATTCAAAACAAAAATTCTTTCAAACGTTTAACACAAGGGACATTTTTGCAGAAATTAATATAGTACAAGATGTAGCAATTTGCATAAATTTATTAAAAAGTCATATTTAAAGCAAAATTTCTTTGGTGAATTGGTGTAATGAACTGTTTTTGGTGAATCTAAATAAAAATACTTAAATTTTTTCATCATTTAATTCGCTAATTAATGAATAGTCTTCGTTTTAATAAAGAACCCAAAATATCGAAAGTCAAATTACAGAGTTGAAATGATTGCTTCGCAATCATTAAGTCACACGATTCTTAATTTAAATTCTTTATTTGCATTTTAGGTGAAAAATATTCTAAAAATAGTTTTGTCGTTGCCGTGATTTGGCATTAATTGTGCGCCTTTTGTTTCCATACTTCAACAAAAACTTCGCATGAACTTAAATTTGCACAAGAACCAATTAATTTCTATGCTACACCTTTCTAACAAAATCGACAGAATTATTAAATAATTCTTTGTCTCGATTAATTCTAAGTTTATCATTTCTCTTACAATAAAATAAAACAATGTTTTTTTAATTCATTATTGTAGCCAACAGTTGAAAATTAATGAATCTTTTGTTGCTCTCTTGTTTCTCAAAATATTTAACATAAATGCTAATTATTACTGTATGTACACTTTTTTAATGTCTAATTTACATTTTAAAATCGCAAAATATTTGGAAGAACTATGTCAGAAGTGATTTCGCTTCCCCGCCACCAAATACACCCAATTTTATTTACATGGTCTTTGAGATTTTGAAATAACACTGTTCACCAATATACTTTTTTTTTTTACACGATTTTTTTTGTTCCAACATGAACCCCCCCCCCCCAAAAAAAAAAAAAAAAAAAAGTTTTCCCAAACATTAAAAAATGCCGTTTTTTGCCACCTAATACCACCTCTTTGATTCAGCCATTCGATTAGGGTATTATAGCAGCAATTAACGTACTACATAAAGCAAACGTTTAAATATATTTTACTCATGGAAGAAAGAAATTTGACTGTTGTGGAAGCATAGAGAAAGTTTACGATTATGGATTGTATTTCACTCGCTTCATTTGTCATCATACAGTTGCGCCAAACGACCTTAAATTCTTGTAGGAAAAATTTTTGCAGCATGTGTGAAAAGCGGAAGTTTGTAGGAAAAAAAGTCAACTGTGTGTTCTGATATTATAACTCAATCCAAAGCAGTTGGTGGTGAAGATTTTAACAAACGAATGATATCGAAGAATTTATTAGTCTTTGGATCAGGACGATTTGATCGAATTTATAACAGTTTATGATAAAGAAGTCGATTATGACGAAGTCGAAGAGGAAGTTCAGTTATTAACACAGCCGATTTAATTCACGAGAGCTTTAAGTTGCTACAAGTATGGAACATTTTTTTACTCATGATCTTGACATAGAGCGAGCATTAAAATTCCAATGTAATCTTAAGTTTTATATAGCAGGATATCAAGAATTATATAAGCAACTTGAGAAACAAAAGAAAAAACAACCGCTAATAACAGACTTTGTGACAAAAATTCAACAGAAGCCGTTAATAAAGAACGAAATTCTTCATTTGAATCAAAGCCGACAGTTGTGCTACATATCTGATACATCTACTGATGATAGCATTTTTGATCCGGTTCGCAATAAACGTGCACGCTTGTTATCAAGTAACGATGAATAGTTGTTAGTTTTATTCCTAATTTCAATTTGAATTTAAATTTTTATATGTTGTATGTACCTATAGATTTAATTTTCATTGTACACTATTTTCAATTATTTTGTAATAAAAATGAATTGTTTTATAAATGTAATATTTACTTTTTTCTTCTTTGCACGGTTTTTTGAAAAATGTTTAAAAAAATCCATGTAAGATGAAAGAACTCTAAATTTACCATACCTCGTATGTATTTTGAACGCATTTTTTTGCACGGTTTTCTGAGGAACTTATCTACCGTGTAAAAAAAAAAAGTTGGATGTAGATTTAGAGTAGTTAAAAAAAATTGCCATGTTTGCTTATGAAGGGAGAAAATTTTATGAAACACTCGATAATGTGAATATTTTTGCGTGTGTAAATAAAGTTTATGAAAAAGAAAATCGCCATAAATGTTTTGTCTCATTGATTCAATAACTATCATTGCTATATTTGCCATTTGTTTCTCAAACTCTTTTCATATGTTCCTAACATGATATTTATCATGAATAAATCATGAATTGTGATAATTTTTTTTAAAAAATACTTTTACTAAAATTGAAGACAGCATTGAAAAAGAGGGAAGACGAATGGAAATAGAAAAATTCACATCAAAACTTTAAAATTTGGAAATAAAATGAAGAAATATTAGATAATAATTCACTGAACTTGTTAGAAGCTCTATTCAACGAGTTTATTTCAACTGTTGACCGATTTAATGTGTTTATTAGAGTGTGGTAAAGGGATTATTTTGCTTTCACTGAAGTAAAGAGAAAACAATTAAAAAAAATTCTTTTAAAAAAGTAAAAAAACGTCGATACTTTTCAACAATGTTGCAAGAATTTCTTTACATTTTATATTATAAATATTTTTATCAAAAATATTCAGTCTTATTTCAATGAAAAGGAATCCATAATTGGTAATATAATAAATCCTATGCTCCAATTTTATTTACAACAAACATACATTACAAAAAAACCCCGACATTTAAGATGCTTTCTTTCAAAGTGTTTTGCATACCCTTATATTAATTTTATAATTGTTTTTGGAAGATATTTACACGGTTAAAAATTAATTGAACAGAGAAACAAAGAAAAAAAATTTGTAGTAGTTTTAAATCTTGGAATTCCCCCTCCCCCATTAGAATTCCTTGAAGCATAAAATGTATACATTTTTGCTAGCTGCTATTGTTACAAAGTAAGCGACTAATTGGAACCAAGCTGAAAATTTCTCTCCCTCTCAATGTTTTCAAAGAACTTTAAGAATTAAACAGTGTATTAAAACACGATTACATTTACACTAACACATTCATTTCGAAACTAAGTTTTAATGCATTTTGCACTCTTATTCTGAAACGGAAAGTAGATTTTTCCTAACTAAATTTACTTTCTAAAGATACAAGCACTCTAATATGTGCATAATTAGTGGTTTTATTAAATATGACATACGAATTTTGAGAAATATTTAAAAATTCTGGAAGATTCATGCATGGAAAACACATTAAAATGTGCGACAATAAATGAAATATATATAACATTAAAGTAAATACGACTTTCTGCATTAGTTTAGAGTAATTGAAATCATCAAACATCTGAAAATGAAGCACACAAATAAAAGTTTTCAAAGCATTCAATTATAAGTAAATGTATAGAGATCCACTAAGCATACAACTAAAGAAAAGAAGCATCTCCTTTGTGTATTCACCCGCATCAATTACATATAAAATTACCATTCCTTTTTTAATAGCATCAGTGTCAGCATATACCACGCTTTAATGCTCACCTATATGTCACAAAACATGAAACTAAAACACGCTTTATAGCTCGGTCATAACTTTTGTTGACACATAATACATATACAAAGCTATTGTTCTAATAACCAAGAGAGGCTTGAACTGTTACCATTTATTGCGAAGATAAGTATTGAAATACATGCCCATTCTCCTGAAATGCCAATGAAAATTAATGAGATGCCACTCGCGTTACTGTTCGCAATAATTGGTATCGATTAACAAGTAACAATGGGTTCAAGAGCTAGTTATGCAAAGGGTACCAAAAAAATAAGGTAACCAAAATGAGGTATCGACTAACAAATAACAATAGATTCAAAAGCCAATTATTTTAGGGGTGCCTAAGAGTATGCATTACATTAGAATTTATTCATTGATCTTGTTTGAAAGGTGCGTATACCATCGGCGTGCAGTCCATGGAAGCTGTGGAAATGCTGCTTCCCATGTACTTTCTAAAAAATAAGTATATAGTGATTATCAAAATATTTGTGTTCCTCTAGTGAACAAGATGTAATGCAATGTACTGGTAAATAGTTTTATTTGAAAAGACAAAAACAAAAAATATACAAGAAAGTTTACAAATCCTACAAATTATAATTGTAAAATGTTCTTTGCAAAGAACAGATTTAGCCATCTAAGATACGCTTTTTTGTTATAATAAAATTTAATTGAGTAATTTAGTAAGAATTAAAGTAAACGATGAAATATCGAGAAATAGACAATAGTAAACTCTTCCGATACTAAAATTATAGGAAAAGATAAATTATTAAACTGAATATATTTAAGCTAAGCATAATTCACTTGGAGCAAACGATAAAAAATTGAAAAGTGATCTGGTGCTCAAAAAGTGATCCCTCTAAAACAATAACCCCTTATGTGGCTAAAAATGAGTGAGTGAGTGAATGTAAAGTTTATTGGCACAAGAGCCAGATATGGCTATGCTGCGCCAAACAAGATTAAACTGTGGTCTAGACGTGAAGTTGAAAAAAAGGTAAAAATGGTTGACAAGAAAGAGGGTCGAAAATAGAGAAGGATCACTAGGGTAGGTCTAGACGTGAAGGTGAAAAAAGGTAAAAGTGGTTGACAAGGAGGGTCGAAAATAGAGAAAGATCGTTAGGGTATCCCGGGAGTGCGTCACCCGTGTTTATCAAAGACAGTAAACCCCATGGGGAGTGTGAGTGAGGTTTTATGGCGCAAGAGCCAAAGTAGGCTATGCTGCGCCAAAAACCCCATGGGGAAAGAAAGATCACTAGGGTACCTCGGGTTCGTGAAGCCCATACTTACCTGAAGAAGGCAGTCCCTGAGGTCCCCTGATATAATCCCCAGGGGCAGGGTGCCCGGCTATACCCCCAGACGCTGGGTACCCATTTTATTCGCCTTTTACGACATGCGTGAGCTACAGTGAGACTATTCTGTCATCCCCGGTCACCACACGGGTCATGTGGCTAAAAATAAAGATTATGTAGATTGTTCACCGTATGACGGGAGACAGGTTGTCGGCAGTCGCGGTGGGAAGTAAGTGAAGGAGTTTAAAGCACAAGCATCGGAATGTGGCCATATTGCGCTAAACAAGGTGTAACTGTAATCCAGAAGTTTGAAAAAACTGGAAGTTAATACATAGGATGGTCGAATACGAGAGCATATTTTTTGACATCGCAAGAGCCCCATGTGGCCATGCTACGCCAAATAAGGCACAGCTATGATCTAGATAGACATTTGAAAAAGAAAAAATGGTAGACAGGAACGAGGGTCAAAAGTGGAAAAGAATTGTTAGGATATTCCGGGGCCAAGTTTACCAAAGGCAGTAAACCCCATAGGAAAGAAAAAGATCACTGGAATGCCTCATGATCATGATAGCAGTACATGTCTGAAGAAGGCAAGCCAATGAGGTTTCCCCACTTAGAAGACCAGTCCCCGATACAATTCTCAGGAGCAGGGTGCCCGACTGTAGCCCTCCGACTATGGGTACCCTTTTAGTCACATCTTACGAGGTGCGCGAATTACATTGGGACCATTCTTTCACACCCAACGACCACACGGGTTAAGTGTTCAGTCTGAGTAAAGATTGTAATAAATAGAAAGCTTTTAAATGCAAAGGGAAAGTTTGAATGTTTTATACTGTGATCAATACATGACCCTCGTGTGTTCGTCGTAAACTGTTTTAGAAGCTTTAACGAGAGGTACTTAATTGAATAATAGTTTTATTAACGTCGCACTAGAATCAACATAATGGCTATTGGCGACGGACTTCTTAATTTTGAACCTCGGTTAAGTGACGAGGAGGCACCCGAGCTGACCCCTCCCAACTTTCACACCACACCAATGGGATGACTTGGGATCAAAACCAGCCCTACTACACGGCCGGTTTTTGCTTCATCATTTTAGCGAATCCACGACTCTACGAAAATCACTGCCCGCAAGTCAGTGACCAGGACTACTAGGCTACCGCGGCCATGGAGGTACTACGAAGTTGGATCGGTTTGCAATGGACCGGATAACTTGATATTACACAGCTGGTCACCCAAGTCACCTAATATGGCCCGATGCGATTTCTTCCTTTGGGGGGTTTGTCTAAGGTAAAGTGTGTATGCGTCATAAGAACCCACAAATTTATTTCAACTTAAAAAACAACGAATTTCTGTTGCTGCACAATCAATTATCACAGACAATTTACAAAAGGTTTGGCAGGAGTTTAGTTACATGTTGAATTGACATTATATGTGAAACTTGTAAAAAACTTCTATATTTTCCCTTTGCATCAGCGTATTACTTATTCTGTGTCATTTATTTTTGTAAATATGAAATTTTGAAATCGGATGAAGATTTTGAATAACCCTGGAACATAGAGGGGTAAAGCTTGCGGCGATTAATTTACTGGTATTCCGAGGAGCGCAAACGCAGTTCTCATTTTAAAATGGAACGGCGTCGTTTCAGTGAACTACTCGGCTCACAAGAGTGTTCGCACTTTAAAATTTAATTTTAAAATTTTTACTTTTGTCTATAATTTGTAGATGTTGATACTCGTATTTAAATATAGCGAGCTCCATCAGATGAGGAATTCTGGAAATATTTATTTGTCAAATGCTTTTGAAAGGGGAAAAAAAAACCGAGACTAAACTTATACGAGATATGTTGAAAGAACAAAACCTATTTCTGAAAAAAAAAATACAAATTATTTCGAAAACCTCAATGATAAACAATATACAAGTAATTCAAAGTACCAAATTGGAACAAGCAATATTTTTTTTACACAAATTGTTAAAGGAGAATCGCAAAATACATAAGAACAAATTGCATTGTACATAGATATTGTAGATCCGTTGTATTGTACATATATTGTACATCCGTTGATAGCGACGGTACTTCACAACTTGAAATATGTTTTTCCCTCAATTTCTCCTAGGTTCATGTATAAAATGAAAACGCTAAATATTTTAATGATATGGGTCGCAAAAGTTCTTCATTATAAAATAATGGCATTATGATTGACTTTGTTTAAGCGTAAGGGCTATATTAGGCTAATAAAAGCCAAATATTTACAAATTAGTTAGCTTACCAGAAATCAGAACTATCATGCAAATAATTGCAACAAGTGTGGAATAGATGTAAAGTGAAGCGAATAAAATGCTTGTTGAGAAAGCTGAAAATAGTAACAATTGCTACGATATATCCCAAAGTGCAATTCATCAGTGCTTATTAAAAATTTACTTTAGGAATGATTTTTCGCGGTCGTTTAAATACCATACTTGCCTAAAGTAGTACCTTTAAAATGTATATAACATCTTTAAGGTTAATGTAAACATAATACACATGTTATAAAACAAAATTTATTAGAGTTTTCTTCGTAAAACATTTTTATATTTCCAAAATTATGTTATGAAAATGCAAATTTAAAGCAAAATTTGCATAAATTTAGCATACAATTAAAATTTGTAGATAAATATATTATTGCTATAAGTATAAAACAATTATATTTTTATAAATACAAATTAACTGTTTAACGTTATAATAGAATAATATTAACAGTCATACCCAGTTTTGTATATCCATCACTTGTGAAAAATATTCCAGCAAAAGTTTCAGAAAAAAAATTAGAAATCGGAATGTAACTCTTCAAACACTACGCATACACTTCTATAAAGATTATGGCAGATTTATATAAAGTGAAGACATTTGTATCTATATATTAATACCTCCTGCAAAGATTCTATTGCATTGGGATTTGTAAAGCAAGAATTATCGACGCGATATCAGAAATAAAAAGAACTTCAACAGATGTCGTCTGGTACAGGTATGTAAACTAAGTAGATATCAGTAAGGAGATGAATTGGCATTTTTTAAATTTTTATCAAGTGGCATTCTTAGAGAGGCAACAAGTACTTGAAGTAAATATATCGGTGTCTATATTTACAAGCAATAGCTTGAGGCTTCTATTTGTAGAAACAATAACTACTTCGAATAAAGTCCAAATAAATTTATCGCTAAGTAGTACGTCTTATGAATGATAAAAGATACAATAAAATAGAAATAATGCATCCCATTTGTATTTGAAACGATTTGCTGTTAAAAATGTAGTTTCATATCTAAGAATTTCATTCAACATACGATAGAAATTTTACATGCACCTTTTATCACGTGTTATGGTGCTTCAGATTATACATTTTGCAATTTTATTATCTACACCTGTTACTATAGGTTCATCACGTGTTAGTGCTTTCTCGAACTTTGTTTTACAAGATTGAGAGCAAGAATCAATTTATTCGGAATTTATACTATTTTGGAAAGATTGCAAGAGATCTAAGAAATACAAGTAACGATCAAAATTATTAAATCAAATATTTACTCTCACTTGACCAAGGTTCAAAGTTACGAGATCCGTCGCCAATAGCCCTCGTGTTGCTTCTAGAGTGACGTTAATAAAACCAAATATTTACTCAAAGCGCATTACTTTTCATTAAATATGCAAATACTAAAATGTAAAAAATGCTAACATTCGTTTATTGAGTTATAAATATCAATTTAAGATTTCGTATTGTGTATATTTTATGCTCAAGAATACTCACTTTAAGAGTGAGTGAGTGAATGTAAAGTTTATTGGCGCAAGAGTCAGCTATGGCTATGTTGCGCCAAAAAATAATTAACTGTGGTCAAGACGAGAAGAAATTGAGGAAAAGACAAATTGGTTGAAAAAAGGAGGGTCGAAAATATAGAAGTATTGCTAGGGTATCCCGGGGATACGTCACCCATGTTTACCAAAGACAGTAAACCCCATGGGAAAGTAAAAGATCACTAGGGTGCCTCGGGGTCATGATGCCCGTACTTACCTGAAGAAGGCAGTCCCTGAGGTCCCCTGATATAATCCCCAGGGGCAGGGTGCCCGGCTATACTCCCAGACGCTGGGTACCCATTTTAGTCTCCTCTTGCGACATGCATGAGCTACAGTGGGACTACTCTGTCATTCCCGGTCACCACACGGGTCACTCTAAGAATGCTTTTAAAGCTTTAATTTACATAAGTAAAATCGAATTCTGAAAACTCGCAAACTTTAATTTCTATCAAACTATTTTAATAAGAAAAAAAAAAATGAAATATTTAGATAAAATGTGGAATATGATTTTAAGAGTAAAATTTGTTGGTCCAAGAATATAATATTTTTCTCGTGTTGTTTGTAAAGAAATCGATTCGCACATAACACAATCGATTGTATTGTTAAAATATCTTAGACTCCAACTTGACAGTTTTAATTAGATCATTATATTTTGATAGGTATCTATAGTAAATGCAATGAAAGTTTTTTAAAATCCTATTAAACATATACTTTCATTAAAGATTTATACTTCGACAGTCAACAATCTACATTATACTAGAACAAATTGATTAAATTGTGTAGTAGAAGAGCTAAATTTGTGTGCGGTATAGACGTGCGACAAACACTCGTTAATTTTCGAAAAATATGCATCTCTGATCTGAATAAAACAAGATGCAAAAAAGGATAATGGAATTACAAGATCAAAAATAGAAAAATGTCAAGGGAATCCCGGGTAAGCGTCACCCATCCCGAAAGATAGTAAATAATTTGATAGAAAGGAAATATTACTTGGGCATCTTTGAGTCGCAAATCCAGTACTTACCAAATGAAAACCCTGTGACAAGGCCCCCTTGATTAAACACGCGCATTTATTTACTTTCACTTCATATCATGCGATAATTATACATCCCAGAATAGTGAGTGAGCGAGTGATTGTGAAGTTTATTGGATCAAGAGCCAGATGTGACCATACTGCGCCAAACAAGATAAATCTGTGATCTAGACGTAAAAACACTGAAAAAAAAGGGTCGAAAATAGAGAATGAGCGAGTTTAAGGGCGTATGAGCCACATGTGGCTATGCTACTCCAAACGAGATACAACTGTAGTCTGGATGAGTGAAAAGTTGAAAATTGGTTGACTAGAAGGAGGGTCGAAAATAGAGAAGGATCGCTAGGGTATTCAGAGGGCGCGTCACCCGTGTTCACTAAAGACAGGCAAGCCCCTGATATAATCCCTAGAGGCAGGATGTTCGATTTCCCCCCCCCCAGACGCTGGGTACCCATTTAAGTCGCCTCTTATGACATCATGAGCTACAGTGGGACTATTCTGTCACACCCGAGCAACCAACGCGGATCATATCCCAGAATAGATCTACATTCTAAATATTAAAATTTATTCTAAATATATACAAAACAGATTGCTATGGTTCTGTTTTATACCCGAAATTTGTTAAGAGAACTGAATGACTATTCATTAACTTCGCACTTTGAAGCAACACGAGGGCCATTGATGACGTGACGAGAATGATATCCGAGCTAGCACCTCCTCCCTCTCCAAATTTCCAAACCGCGGAGTGAGTGAGTGAGTGAGTGAATGTAAAGTTTAATGGCGCAAGAGCCAGATATGGCTATGCTGCGCCAAACAAGATTAGACTGTGGTCTAGACGTGAAGTTGAAAAAAAGATAAGTGATTGACAAGAAGGAGGGTCGAAAATAGAGAAGGATCGCTAGGGTATCCCGGGAGTGCGTCACCCGTGTTTACCATAGACAGTAAACCCCATGGGAAAGAAAGATCACTAGGGTACCTCGGATTCGTGAAGTTTCAAACCGCGGAAATAGGGGGACACGGAGCCTCGACAGATTAACGAGCATCAGACCCGGCTACATGGTGGGTTTAACTGCTTCAGGGCTCGAGCCCCAAAACACCCAGTGGCTCTCGCGGTAGCGGATATTTAGTGAAATCGAGACTAACATACGGTTCGACGAAAATATTGTCAAATAGGAGCATGCGAATAACCATTGGGCTATCATGATCACTCTTGGGTGAGAATACGCGCTAAGCATTTGAAAATTACCAATAATTTTAAAAAAATGTATGGCAGTTTAAAAGGCTGGACACATTCAGTGCTCGAATCTTAGATATTTTATTCGGATTTTTACTTTAGAGCAATATTTCATACACCAATATTAGCATCATGTACTCATAACAGTCTGTTTATTTAACATTAACTTGCAATAGTTTAAGACACAAATACGAGAGCAAAGGAGAAAAAACATTTCAGGAAGTTATGAAACACACGATTACTTTCCTCAACATACTTTTCTATTCTCAATACGTTTATTCACACTTTATACAAGAATTTATACCATCAAAAAAATAATTTCCGATATTAAATCAATGAGAAAAGGTATTATCATTGAAAGAATAAGAAAAAAATCCAAATGTTATCACATCCTTAGAGATACGTAGAATTTGAAAAATAATCTAATAACACGAGATGTTTTCCCATTATGCATTTATCAACGATTGGGAAATTCATTATTCGTATCCTTGACATGAGAAATACGCATTTGGAATTAAAATTTGTTTTTGTTGGGGATGGAATTAATTATACTAGACACGACTGTTTACCACGAGATTACGTGTTGCTTGAGATTACAAAATGAGACAAAAGTAAAAAACCTTTAACAAGCGCATGGTGTATTCTTATTTAGAATGGTTATTTCTATTTATTGAGTAGCATTTTTTCTACAAATGTTTCATCGATAATTTCATTCACTAATATTCCTTATCTACAAAGCTATGAATGTAACTTATAATTGAAAGAGGTATGAAAATAATCACATTAGTTACTTATGAAAATGACATGTCTAAAATTATACGTTGTTTCAAACTACTATTAATTGCAATTAATAGTTGTTTGATCATTTCATTGGCATCCAAGTTCAGGGTGATATTAATCTTGAAAATTATTTTTGTTTCAGTGTGGTAATGAAAAATCAAAATCGTATAAAAAGTCCATTTTGAACCCATTTCGTTCTATAGATAATTGAAGTTCTACTTTATGTTGGTTTGATGCAAAGCAGAAGAAAAAAAAAAAGTTGCCACATAGTACATTTGCATTCCTTTCAAACGCATTTTGAATAAGGCGAGGGATGGACTTCGTAATTGAGTCTCGGTCAAGTGACGAGGAGAGCGAGTGATAATATGCTAATGGTCCAAGATACATGGCTATGCTGCGTCAGAAAAGGCAAAACTGACCTAAACGTTTGAAAAAAATTGGGGGGGGGGAGATAAATTTGGTTGACAAGGACGGTCAAAAATAAAGGAACTCTAGGGTATCCCGAGGGCGCATCATCCGTGTTTATCAAAGACAGTAACCCCATAGGAAAGAAAAAGATCACTAGGGAGCCTCGGGCGAGTGATACCCGTACCTACTTAAAGGAAAGCCCCCCCCCCCGAGGTCCCCCAATTTGTAGGATCAGTCCCCTCATAATCCCCAAGGGCAGTGTCCAATTGGCTTTAATTTCACACTAGAAGCAACATGAGGGTGATGAAGTCTTATGGCGCAAGAGCCAGATGTGACCATAATGCGCCAAACAAGATGTAACTGATCTAGAAGTTTGAATGAGTAATAGTATTTGCAATGGCGTAAGAGCCAGATATTACCATGCTACATCAAACAAAGTAAGTGAGCGAGTATAAAGCTAGTAAAGTGTAAAACAGATCTAGACGTGTGAAAAGTAGGAAAAGGTATAATTTTGGTTGGGTCGAAGACAGAAGAATCGCTAGGGAATCCCGAGGGATATTTGCGACGAACCTTTCAAATTTTAACTGACGACACCCGAGCTGGTACCCCCTCCCTTCTCCTACACCACATAAACGGGAAGAATTAAAGCCTCAATAAATTTAACGTGCATCAGCCCCGGCGTGTCCTTATTGGCATCAGGGCTCGAACCCAAGACTCGACGAAAACAATACCTGCCGCAAAGCCACGTCTACGAGACTACCGCAGCTGTAAAAATAGAGATGACCTCCAGGGGCATTCCAAGAAGTTTTTTTTTTTATTAACGTCGCACTAGAAACACGAAGGCTATTGGCGATGGACCTCGTAATTTTGAACCTCGGTCAAGTGACGAGGACGACACCTGAGCTGGCACCCCCTCCTAACTTCCACACCACGCCAACGGAAGGTGAGTGAGTGATAGTGAAGTATATTGGCACAAGAGCCAGATGTGGCCATGCTGCGCTAAACAAGGTAGATCTGTGATCTAGACATTAAAACAAAGAAAATGGATTGGTCGACAAGAGTCAAGTGAGAAAGTAAAGTTTATTAGCGCAAGAGCCAGATATGGCTATGATACGCCAAAAGAGATTTAACTGTGATCTAAAAAAAGAAGAAAAGAAAAGACAAATTGGTTGACAAGGAGGGTCGAAAATAGACAGCTGAGGTATCCCAAGGGCGCGTCCCCCGTGTTTACCAAAAACACGCCAACGGAAGGACTTTGGGCCCCGACAAATTTAACGTGCATCAGTCCCAGCTACACGGTGGGTCTTTAGCGGCCAAGGATCAAACCCGCAACTGAACGAAAACCGCCGGCCACGCGCAGTCTAAGAAAGTAAGTCCTTTGGAAGAGATTTCTCCTGTGCCTCGAGTTCATAGATTTTGTACTTAATCGTGATTTGAAAAGCACAGTTAAAAATTCATATAAATTATCCCCAAACGTGGTGCATTTTTTTTACATGCACAGTGTTGATAGTTAATAACAAGCTTAATTTCTTCCTCACGTTTTAAAAATAAAGCTGTAAAACTTTAGAAGTACATCAAAAATTTTCGTTTTATTCCACAATTTGATAGACCAAATTAATGAAATTTAAGGAACATTTTAATGTATGAAAAAGTTTATTCCGATGCCTTAAGATATTCAATAAATGAAAAAAGATTTAGTATCGCAACATTTAATCATCTTTTTAAAATCTAAAATCTTCTATTTTGAAGCATACAAGTTTGACACTTTTCTCCGTTGTTGCAAATGGTACAGTAATTCACTAGTGGGTGTGAATGCAAAGTATGTCAATATTTTTAAATGTATTAAAATGTGTTAAACATTTTCATATCGATGTCTGCAAAAATCACATTTGATTCAACTCTGAGAGAATGTTAAGTAATGCTACAATCAACCAAATGCACAATCGCAAATTTCGTACATATAATCAACTGAAATTAAGAAGGAAAGGTTTATCTTTTGACAATCATTTTCCAAACTAGGATCAAAAATAAAAACCATTTTTCAAACGGTATTGAAATAAAAACTGGTCTTTACTCTATCAAAACAAAATAATGTTCGGTATAATTTTATAATTTCACTGAACCACTGTAAACTACAAATTTTTTTTTACACTGAGCATTTTAAGATGTTTAACGTAACTATTTAATTTTAATTTGAAAAAATCTCCATTTTGAAATGATCTGCCTCTCCTCTTTGCCAATTGAATGACTGCGGTGGAGTTCTACGGCACAAGGGCCAAATATGGCTATGCTACGCCAAACAAGGTGTAACAGAGACCGAGACGTCTGAAAAAAAATGAACGAAATGTAAAAAATATTTGACAAGGGTCGCTAGTATATTTCGGGGGTTTGTCACCCATGTATACCAAACAATAAAACCCATTGATCATGAACCCTTGGGATCTAGTGATGCTTGTATTTAAAGGAAGAAAGCCATCGGGGACTTTCACAATTCAAAATGGTAAGGATTATACAACAGAAGCACAGAAAAAATTATAAATAAAAACGAAAAACCCATTTTCCAACGTACTTAAATTTTAAAGATTTTTTTTTTATTAAGTGATTCAAACAAAATCAAAATGCAATTTTAATCTATTGATTAATTTATCTCCTTAATTTACATATATAAGCGAACGTTCTATTTATATGATCTTTAAGGTCTTACAAACATTCAAAATAATCAATGTTATGAAAAGTAAAATCTTCACGAAAAAAATATTTGTAGTAATTGCCAACAGAATCGAAACAACTGCAAAATGGAAAAAAAAAAAAAAGAAAAAGAAATTATGTAACCTCCACAGAAACAAAAAAGTGGCAATGCAGAATGTTCGGATGTTATCTTTGTGCGTTATCTTGAAAAACAAAGATAAAACATCCGAAAGTAGCGCATTTTATTATCATAAATGACAACACATGTGACCCGATCGTCGTATCATTAATGTTGAACAGGGGGAAAAAAAAAAAAGCAAGAATTTCATTCATATCGTGATTTCAGAGGCTTAATATCAGAAAACAGCACATAAAAGTAACAATAAAACTCGTGACCGGTTCGTGCCTTAAATTCCCAGGTGAGCAGAGTTCACCGATTTAGTTTAGTTTAGTTTTTATTAACGTCGCACTAGAAGCAACACGAGGGCTATTGGCGACGGACCTCGTAATTTTGAACCACGGTCAAGTGACGAGGACGACACCTGAGCTGGCACCCCCCTCTCCTAACATCCACAAAACGCCAACGGGAGGACTTTGGGCCCCGAACAGATTTAAAGTGCATCAGCAGAGTTCACCGATAACGCGAGAGTAGAATTTAAAATTAATTTTTTAAATACATTTTTCATTGATCGAAATATTCCTCAAATTTTTAATGGATTGTATGTTTTTATCGAGATCATCCAAAAAATGTTCTTTCCAAATAACTTCAGATGAAAAGATTTGAAACAAAATTTGAATGATTTAAAGAAAAATCAAAATATGATTTTAATCTATCAATTAATTAACACTTTAATTTATACATATATAAGCGAAAGTTCACATAATTAGATCTTCAAGATCTGTTCCATATAAACCGATCATATAAATACATTTTTTCCGATATAAATAGATTTTTTAAGCAACTGTGCTGAGGACATCACTTTCGTACCATGGTCTCAAATCACTTCTTCTAAACTGAGTTGTCTTCTCGATATGCTTACAGAGAAAATGCTTTAAAATTTCATTTTCTCATTATTTGGCTAACTTTAAATTTGTTTTCTTTAATTACCATTTTAATTTCATTTCAAATTCTTCTCACAATGTTACTTTTGAGGAGGGGTGATATATATTAGTTGCGAGAGTTTTAGTTTAGTTTGTATTAAGTCGCACTAGAAGCAACACAAGGGCTATTGGCGACGGACCTCGTAATTTTAAACCACGGTCAACTGGCGAGGACGACACCCGAGCAGGCGGCCGTCTTCTAAATTCCACACCACACCATGGGAGGACTTTGGGCCTCGACAGATTTAATGTGCATCAGCCCCGACTACCCGGCATGTCTTTAGCGGCTAAGGACCGAACCCGCGATTGAACGAAAATCGTCGGCCACGAATCCGAGTGAGTGAGTGAATGTAAAGTTTATTGGCGCAAGAGCCAGATATGGCTATGCTGCGCCAAACATGATAAAACTGTGGTCTAGACGTGAAGTTGAAAAAAAGATAAGTGATTGACAAGAAGGAGGGTCGAAAATAGAGAAAGATCGCTAGGGTATCCCGGGAGTGGGTCACCCGTGTTTACCAAAGACAGTAAACCCCCTGGGAAAGAAAGATCACTAGGGTACCTCGGGTTCGTGAAGCCCATACTTACCTGAAGAAGGCAAGTCCCTGATATAATAATGATCCTGCCCCAGGGGCAGAGTGCCCGGCTATACCCCCAGACGCTGGGTACCCATTTTAGTCGCCTCTTACGACATGCATGAGCTACAGTGAGACTATTCTGTCATCCCCGGTCACCACACGGGTCGGCCACGAATCCGAAGCCATGACCACTAGGCTACCGCAGCCACATTAGTTGCGAGAGAGGACTCCGAGTCGGGTATATTACATACAAAATGTTGTGGATGCTTTTGATAATGCAAATTTTGTATGTTTAAAATACATATTGATATCACTCGTAAACGGAAAGAAATGTTGATTTATAATTTAAAATTTCCTTTAGAAACAAATAAAATTGAACAAATCAAATGATACAACTTAAAACTGAAACAGTACATGTCCAACAAGCGAAACAATTTCGATAAAGTTATCTATGCAGTTTTCTTTCTGTTAAGGAAAGAAAAAGAAAGCAGAAATCGATAATGTATATTCTGAAACTCATTTGCTGTATAAACTTCAACAGCAAACGAGTATCAGAATATTTAAACGAAAGATGCCTGAAAAGGTAACCAAAATCCATGTCAAAACAGGTCATTTGAACTTTGAATGCAAAATAAAGTCCTATTTAAAAATGCAATACGCGAAATCGTTAAAACTAAAGTTTTCTTAACATTGATTTAATTTCACAATCCGGAAAAAAAAAAATTACGTTAATGTGGTATGTGCTAGTATAAACAATATGCTGTTATTTCTCTTTGAACACACTTTGAATAAATTATTTAAAGAAAATATTCTCCGACGTACGTTTAGAGAGGTTATAAAAAGAGGTGACAAAAAAGAATAAGTCGTCATTTGTTTCAAGTGATTAGGAACAGATGCACGCGCCCGCACACACAGTAATGAGATTTTCATAACTGAACACACATTTAATTTTCGTCACTTATAAAAAAATATTTTGAACAGTCAAAATTGACTTGTCTCGTTATCGTCATTTTTAAGGTTGAGTTGTATTTTTTTTCACACAAAAGAATAAAGTACAACCATTGTGGAAGTAAATTAAAATGATAGTAAACAGTTTCTACATGATGCAGATAATTGTAAGCAAATATTCAAAACAAATCAATTTTCAATTCATCAGATTAAAGATATCTACAACCGCATCAATTCATAATTTTCTTTATTTAATACTATTAATGTGATTAAGTTAATTATAAAAGATTAGATTCAACTTTAAATTATTCGAGTCAAATTCTGATACGCAGAAGAAAAAAAATTAAACAATTGCGAACAGTTTACATAAAAATACTTTTTTCTTAAGTCGAGCATATTGAAATGGGAAGCGCGCAATGTTAATACTATATAATTTATACTTTCCTTTCACAAAATATTAAAACTTTCTTAGTTTAGTTTTTTTTTTTATTAACGTCACACTAGAAGCAACACGAAGGCTATAGGCGACTGACCTCGTAATTTTGAACCACAGTCAAGTGACGAGGACGACAACCGAGCTGGCATCCCCTCTAACATCCACACCATGCCAACGGGAGGACTTTGGACACCGAACAGATTTAACGTGCATCAGTCCCGGCTACATGGTGGGTCTTTGGCGGCCAAGGATCGAGTGAGTGAGTGAGTGAGTGAGTGAGTGATTGTAAAGTTTATTGGCGCAAAAGCCAGATATGGCCATGCTGCGCCAAACAAGATTAAACTGTGGTCTAGACGTGAAGTTGAAAAAAAAGTAAAAATGGTTGACAAGAAGGAGGGTCGAAAATAGAGAAGGATCGCTAGGGTATCCCGGGAGTGCGTCACCCGTGTTTACCAAAGACAGTAAACCCCATGGGAACTTACCTGAAGAAGGCAAGTCCCCGAGGTCCCCTGATATAATCCCCAGGGGCAGGGTGCCCAACTATACCCCCAGACGCTGGGTACCCATTTTAGTCGCCTTTTACGACATGCATGAGCTACAGTGAGACTATTCTGTCATCCCCGGTCACCACACGGGTCCGGCCAAGGATCGAACCCGAGACTGAATAAAATCCGCCTGGCCGCTAGTCCACGACCTCGACCACTAGGCTACCGCGGCCCTGAAACTTTCTTAAAAAGGTTTTATATATTTTTAAATATCTCCGAAAATCCAAAAGCGAATAATTAAAATGGACAAAAATATTTAGAAATACGCAAAGAGTATAAATCGACAGAAAGTTTCATTATTCATCCTTCATTTCGGGCAACCCTTATTGTATTCAAGCAAATGGAATTGTCTAGATTTGGGAAAAGTTGAAATTTCATAGAATTGGAAACATTATGCTTACGAACTTAAAGCATCTTGTAGATGGGACTCTTTAGCATTCATAGAGAGGTTTTACTTAATTTTAATGAAAAGTGATTAAAAATACTAATTATTTTGAAACAGAATCGAAGAAAAGTAGACTAAGATTAATTCACAAACCAAGTGAATCATGGATTCAACGACAAACTTAATGAATAAAACATATATACAATATTGAGGGATTAATCTATTTTAAAAATGTTTACCATATTTTATTAAATGTACTATATTTTTAAAGAAATATTTTATTGTTCTCATTTTTAACGACGAGCTTAAAATATTGTGCATCATAGTCTGAAATACGACATAACACAATTACACTAGTCCATAATTTTAGAAATTCTGTAATGAAATTTCCATAATGAAAATTCTGTGTCAATAAATGTACTCGACAACTTACTTTTAGCTACAATGGATTTTCTCGGAAATTTTTAAAAAATACGAACTCGTTATTCAAATGCAAAATTGAAGGGTTCCATTTACAAGCTATATCAAATGATTTGGTTAGCACTGTATTTTTATTGAGGGAAAGTTTACGAGCCAAGTAGTTAAGCCAGATAACATTTGACTGGAATTAAAGATTAATGAACATTAAATTATACGCAATAAGAATTTCATAATAAAAAAAGCCGAAAAGTGATTAGGGGAATAGTATTATAGTTAGCTTTAACAATAGCAAAGTTAAACAGAAAAACCCTCACATAGAAAATAAATTATAAAAACGAAATGACATCTCTGAACAGTTAAGCAACAGAAGAATAAAGTTTGAAGAGTAAGGTACCAGCTCGGGTATCGTCCTCGTCGCTTGATCCAAGTTGAAAATTTAGGTCCATCACCTCTTGTGACTGCACAGTGCGATGTTAATAAATAATCATTAGACCAATGATTAAAATTTGATAGAAAATATCGACATTTTTCCCCAGGAGAAATTTAATATACTGACCAGAGCAATTTGAAAAAATTAATCGCGTTTTTCAGTAGAATATAAACTTTAGAATAATACATTTATTCTGTGTTTAACAGTATCAATTACAGTTAACATTTTGATTTTTATTAATAAATTAATGTCGCAATAATGTTGCTTAAGATTTGAGTAATAGTTATTTTAACAATAAAGTGCTTGGAGGGAATCACAAATGGAAGATTCTATTTTGAAACTTCCACATGCCACACGAGTTAAATTTAAGATTTAAAAAAAAAAAAAAAAATCGCCATATAAACTTCAATATTACTCACGAGACCTGTAATCCCATACAATGTACCGTTGGAAGTATGAATTAAGCCTATTTTTTATTTTGAAGAACTAGAAGGAAAAACAGCCCTTATTCGAAAAGTTTCAAAGAACTTCAGAATGTTATTTTTCAGTAGAGATTTATAACAAGGACAGTTATCACAATATCAACGATAATAATTACTTTAAATTGCAAAATCGTAACTGTAAGTAATGGCAATTTTATTAACACAATATATTTTAAACATAACCCCAAGAATGTTATTTAAAAGTATTTTAGTCATTTCTAAAATCCTATTGGAGTAAAACGGTGTTAAAAAGAGGAATTTTGCCTAACATTGCTAATATGACACAAATATAATTCAAAAGATAAAGAAACCTTACAATAGTGGAGACTACCTTTAGACGTATTATACTAATTAGTTCCCCTGGTTGAATTGAAAAATTTTTTTAATGAGAGAGGATTTTTTTTAAATGAGGACCAATTTTTCGTTTACCACATAACAGTTTCATTTAGATTTCTGGATTAAACGATTATAAAAATCGACGCCATTTTCAGAAACTCACCAAAAATAGGCTAATTTATACACCTGACGGTGCAATAATAAATTTTGAAAGGTTTCGTTCAAGTGTACAAGTATTCACAAATATCGCGTCAACATAATGAGAAAAATCCTAAAAACACGGAAGAATATGAAAAGTTAAGTAAATCTAAATTAAACATATCATTGTCCTGAATATTAATGCGAAAACCATGCTTGTTAATGCGAAGTCGTGTTAACTAAAAGACAAGCTACATATTTTACCGACTCATAGTAAATATATGTATATTGTTCCAAAAGATTTCCACTATCCAATCATATCGCATAAAATCTAAAGAACTAAATGTAGACTAACATTTTTTTTGAAGTAGAATGATGTGCATCACGGATCTTTATTTGTATTGACTATACGAACCTTTTCAATTCATCACCAGATTCAAGGTCATTAAATGTGTAGCATGATCAATTCCAGTGATACTGGTGGCCGTAAAGGGTTAATATTATGTAAAGAATTCTGTATTGTTCTTTTCAAAACCGAAGAGATCCATTGATAAAATCTACTTCCGTCTATAAATGTAACATCCGACAATGACACTGATTCCAGTTTAAGAGTTCAGGATATTATTGGTCGCAAGTTATTTTGCGTGTTTAGGTTAATAGGACACATGCTTTTGAGCACTCAATTTAAATACTTTTACATGTCCAGAAACCCTGCTCTTTACAAAAATTTAATAAGATAAATCAGAGTTCAATTTTTAAATTACCGAACAATTATAAACCTAAATACGAACATAGCTTAGCCAATGATGTTGAACGTTGACAATTGATCTACGATACGAAAAATTTGAATGAAGCCATTCATCCGTGTATGGTGTGCTTCCTTACGGATTCATAGATTATGTTTACTTGCCGTATACATTTTTCCAAATGATCAATCTTTCAGAGTTAAGATAGCTAATATTTTTCTGTAGAAATACGTCACGAGAGGAAAGTGTACGCTTCAACAAAGGGCAAGAATGATATCTTGACATTAATTTCAGCATTCAGTGTTGTCTTTATTTTATTTTGACAAGCATCCCAAGAATATTCCTCAATACTTTATTTCAGTAAGATTTACTTCCCGAAAAAGTCTTTAAATTGGATCAAACAATACGTTATTATTTCTTCCAAATTCTACTAATTTTAAGTAACCCTAAAATGCAGACACAAAATCTTTTTTTAAAGTCACTTTGAAAATGAACTAAATGATATCTGGGATGTTCATGTAAAAGAACAGTCTACGTAGAGGTAATCATTACTAGAGTCTGTTTTACTGTACATACCCAATATCCTTATGCAAGGGGGAAAAAAGTCCTTCAATATTTGAGAAGAGTGGCAAGCGAACTCAAACAATCGATATTAAAAATTAAACACTGAATTTATTCCATGTTAAAAATTTAATTTATCCGATAAAAACTATAGCATAGAATTCCTTAAATACAAAGAAAAAAAATGAGTTGTATTGAAAGCGTTAAGCAATACGTAGAGAAACGATACAAAGGCAACTTAAAAATCAAGAGATTAATATTTAAAACACCTTTACGATTTAAAAAAACACCTAGAAACTTTAATAAAATATTGGACAAAATTTAACAGCTAAAATAGAGGATTATTTAAATAATTACATTCAGTGCAAGGAATAACTTCAAGCAGAATGAAAGCTATTCAATACACCAGCAAAACGCACGAGAATTTTATTCTAACGAACTATATTTCCGACCATGTCTACCTTTTTTCCTTAAAAACAAAAGTTGAAATGATGACAGTGCAACTATTTTTGTACGCCTACATAAATTTATGCTTGTAATTCGAAAGTTTAAGTACTTTCTAACAGAGAAATGTGTATTTTTCTATAAATTATACTCTGTATTTGAAAACAGGCCGAATCACACAATTTTATTCTCGCATATTCTTATTAATAATGTTGTTACATTTCAAAGAGAAGACAAGCGAATATAAAACATCTTCCTCAATTTTTTTAAGTCAATATAGAGATCGCATTTGATAAATAATACAACTTGACTTTTAAAATTTCAGAAAATGACTTACAAATGATGAAATTTAAATGTGTTTGAGAAACTTTACAGATTACAATAAAATAAATTACAATAAAATAGAAATTGAAGTTTGAGAAAAAATACTGTAAAAAATAAACATACAGAAAACCTACACATTTCATAACAGAATACAATTTCAGTAACAATATAGTCATTTCCTAGAAGAAAGTTTTCAATTTCATACTTGCTAGTTAGATAGCTTTGAATGAAGACAAATTAATGGTTAAAATAAGGCTTAAATTATACGAAGATACCAAAATGCATTTATTAAGGTTCTGCGTGTAATCTCGTAAATCAAATTTATTTGATAAAGGAGACTTATAGTTATAAGACTATTAAATATAAAAATATTAACATTTCAATGCAACTTGAACCACTAAGTAATTTGATAATTTACATAAATATTTAAAAAATTAGATTACTTATACGAAGCACTTACAAAGAAAAAAAATACATGCAACACATTGTGAAAATAGTCTTTCATGGTAAAAAAAAGCTTTACATTACTACCTTAAATAATCATCAGTACAGAAGACACCAATTTCCAATATTTAAGCACTCGCTTCCAGCAAAATACATTTCTCTAAATTAGATCTAAATTTTACTAAATATTTAGCAAAATTTTCATAAAATTAAAATAAAGCCAAAAACTATTCATAAGTGCATTAGGAAGAGGATCAATTCTTTGCAATAAATAAAGCCGGAAATTTTTCATGGACTTATCGGCCTTTATATGATCCAAAGTTAATTTCCTCGCAGAAATTTCGCTAACGATTTATTAAAACTGGATACTTATTAAGCATTTATGAAAAATCCCCCAAAATGTTTGAATTTTTTTTTTAATCTTGGAGAAACAAAGTCTTTGCGGCAATAATATTAATAAAGAAAGCCTTTCATTTTGAGGAATGCAAACATCATTCCAAAGCCAGTTCGAATATTTTTACTTTAAAACAAGCATAGGAAAGTCTACGAAACGCGTTCTGGGAAGGGCTGTAAGACGACACTCGCCTCGAGGAAGGAGTTCTTTTCTATAATATAAAGGTTATACGGAAGATGCCATAAGATTGAATTATTTTGCAAAATTACCCTGTAAATAAAAGTTGGAACACTATTCATTGTAAAACAAACTTGCTACAGGAAATGGGAATAAAATGCCCACCACTTCTCTCTATTATTTCGCATACCTTAATTGTTTTTCAATCGCTTTAATCAAATTTGCTTCAGTTTTGTATAATGCAATAGATGCAAGTAAAAAGAAATTTAACTTCCAAATACGTAGGTTTATTGAATGCACCCAGTTTTGAGATGCTCTAGAGTTTTTATAAACCTTTCGATACCTTTACGGCAGTAAATCTATTCTTGTATTAAAAGTTGCGATTGTTGTTGGTAAATAAACTTACAATTTATGAAAATTCAAAACATCTAGGTATGCTTTATTTCAAAAGAAAACTCAATTTATTTCACTAATAAAAATTATAATCATAAAATTAACATGCAATTAAGTTAAATTATTCAAAACCGCACACTTTCCATTTGTTCACATTTTGCTAAAACTATTAAAGTTGTTTGAAATATGTTATAAACATTTCTGTATTACTCTGTTATACTGAGCCGTACTTTTTTTTTCTCAATATTATTGGCTACTGAAAATCTGATGCGGTTTAGAATCGGAGAAAGGAAAATTTGTTGGGTGGAGGAAATTAAAGGTTCGTTTATGTATTTAAAAGTTTAGTACCAGTAGAATAAATTTACTTCTTATTAGTTCTCATTTTAATTTTTATTTCGTAAATATCCGATATCGTTAAACTTTTGTATACTATTTTTTTATCTTCACAAAAACGTGTTGAAAACTTCGGCAGCTGCTTAGAATGAATGGCGGCTTAGATTAAAATACGATAATAGCATTGAAATCCTTAAAATAAAGGGATAAACATTTTAGAACTGCAAATTCAAAGCAGCATTTTTTTTAAGAATTCTCAATTATAGTTTCAAAATTTAAAAAAGAATAAAGCATTAAATTAAAACAAATTTAAGAGATTATTTCTCAAATAACGACGATCGAGTCCCATTTTTCATTCAATTTTTAAATGAAAAGAAATGAGAGAAACAAACAAACTTTCGATTTTATAAGAATTCCGAAAACTTTTTTCGACATTCTGTTTAAACTCATTTCACCGAATTGTGAAATGTTTCACAATTTTAGAAAAAATGCAGATCCTTTATGTTTGATGCAAGAGATGGAGACCGGTTTTTCCACTGTACGTAAAAGAATGAATTTTACTTATGGGGAAATTCGAAGGGATGAAAACTAACATGTTATGTTAAGAGGTAATAGCCATTTCAATAGGAGATACTGGCAGTACTCAAAATATAGCATAGTAAATTTTGAACCTTTTGAAGACTAAGCTTATCCGACAGTAGGATAGCTAATAGTTCAGTCTTTATACACATAATAGCATGTCTACTATAAATAATATGATCCATAAAAAAATCCAAGCTAAATACACATTAAAAAGGAACATCTTAAAATGTCAATCTTTATATTCATTGGCTTAGAACGCATTATATTGGTACAAAATGAAACCGCAGATCACTTCGCGGAAAGTACAACTAACTTTCTGTGGAAATAACCTGGAAGAGCCCGTTCATTCTTTCCTGAAATTCATGCTTGGAAAACATCGTAATGGATTGAAGACACACCAGAATAATTAGAGATAAAAACCAACGTTTTTATATGGTGGCAAAGTTTATTTAAAAAAATTATTGAAATATTAGTTAAAACTGGTCGCAAATATCTAAATATTGCATTGTTAGGCAAGTAAGAACGGTTCCCAAAATTTCAGAGCTCTAGCTTGATGGGAAGTTGGTTAAATTAATGATGGAAAATTTGATGACACACCGATACACACCAAGTGAAATATTACATAAGAACGTTAAAACTAACTGAAATTAATTGATTCATCCGGTAAATTAAATGGTTGGAATGCAGTTTAACCCAACCATCCTTGGCGACAAGAATTATTTGTTAGTATTTTGCCAAATGTGATTACCCTATTCCGTTTTACGGACTTAATGTTCAGCCAAAAAAAAAAATCGCTAAGTTTGGTGCTAATTTTTGTAATCACGCCAAGTGGTTGGGCTAACTGCATTAAAGAAAATATTAGTTAAAACTTGTCGCAAATGTCTAAATATTGCATTGTTAAGCGAGTAAGAATGATTACCAAAGTTTCAGAGCTCTAGCTTGATGGGAAGTTGGTTAAATTAACGATCGAAAATTTGTTGACACACTGAAACACAGACACACCAAGTGAAATACATAACTTTTTAAAAACCTTATAACTGAAAATCACATCAAACGGTTTTCGCCTAAAGTTATCATTAAATTTCAAGTCGCTAACAAACTTTTTTTTACTTAACATCTATAAACTACTTTTTACCATAACTAGATTTAATATTAAGAGCTCATTGTGGTTCGAATTTTATAGCGCCGCAATGACAATCTCCGACTCTGTACCGTAGAATCAATTTACGAAAACAAGCTAAAATAATAGGAAACAATAGATTAATAATATTTCGGCAGAGCTCATGCGCCCTTGATTTTCGTTGCAGATTTGAAATGGGAATATTCGGGTCTATAAGCACGTGTCTTACGCTGCGCCTGAGACAACCGAGCCAGAAACAAATTTATTCCCTATGCGTAATCAAGCGCATTTTACTCGTGTCGTTATAGCAGCGAATAATGTGTGTGGATGAGCGACGTCACATACCCACCCTTGGGAATTTTTTTTTTAACGATTAAGAAAGTTGATTTCAGAAGGTTGTTTCGCCAGCCACTACCGTCATTCATATAAATTCCCTGTTGTACCTAGTGCCATTTGGATCACTTGATGTTATCGGCTGTATAAAGTTGAGTGTGAGTGAGTGAATGCAAGGTTTATTGGCGCAAGAGCCATATATGGCTATGCTGCGCCAAACAAGATTTAACTGTGGTCTAGACAGGAAGTTGAAAAAAAGGATAAAAGTGGTTGACAAGAAGGAGGGTCGAAAATGGAGAAGGGTCGCTAGGGTAGTATAAAGTTGAGATGACGGGTCTATTTCACGCACACGCCGTAGCCATCGATAATACTAGTTGAGATTTACGAGTCTGGTATCTTAAGACACACCGAGAAAAATTTTGAGATTGGTGCACATTCAACCAATAATGCTAAGCTGGGATAAATTGCCATCCAATGCCTGAATTCTTGGTCACCACTTCGGTGGACGTCTGTTGACGCCGTTGGGAGGGATGGGGATGAGTGACCGTTGAGTTTAAGGACGCAAGAGCCAAATCAGGCTCTGATGTGCATAATATTTGTTAACACTATTATAAATTCTATTGATTTAAAAGGAGGGAGGGGAAAGAAATTCGAACCTTTGATTTACGGGTCTACAGATATACGCATATGGAGCACCTTAGACAGCTGGGCCAAAAAGAGATTCCCAAATAGGTGCGCCGCTGCAATATAATAAAAAATTTATGCACAACGAAATTTTGAGACAATCAAGATTGCATAAAAAGTCTCGGCAGTTAGAGTATAGTTGGATATCTTGAGCTTCAGGATGCGTTAAAATCTAATCCGATTAATTTATTAAAGATTTATAATTTAAAAAGATGCTGTGAAGTTTTAGTTCCTTCTCCGAAATATAGAACAAGCTAAGCTTTTGATGGGGAGAGCGAGGAATCCTAGATAAAATACTATTCTTCATATAATAAATGCATTACGCTGGTCATCTTAATCGATACATGACTGACCACATAATTTTAAAACGAACTTAAACTAGCATAACTGGTATAAACTTAAACTGTTATATTCCTTCGTACTTTCATATTTCTTCCCGATTAAACATGAATCTTTTGAGGAATCTGAATTCTAATCCACTATTCCAGAGTTCCGGTAGACTTTCGAGAGAGAAGAGCCAGGTTATCAATGTGAACGAGATTGTTTATCAACGTCACCCTTAAAAGCAACACGTGGGCTACTGGCGGAGGACATTGTAATTTTAAACCTCTTTCGGTCAAGTGACAAAGACAACACCCAAGCTGTCACTTCCCTCTTTAAACTTCCACAGCACGCCACGGAAGAACTTGGCATCTCGACCAGATTTAATGTGCATCAGCCCCTCTAAACAGTGAATCTTTGTGGCATCAGGGCTCGAGCCACGACTCGACGAAAACAAAGGTGATCGGAGTCCATGACCATGGTCACTAGGCTACCGCGGCCACTCGGGGAAGCTGTATAATAGAAGTATCAGAGAGCTTAAATAAATGCGTGAACGCAGCCGTGAGTGAGTGATACCATGTCAATGGCCCCATGAGCCACATAAGGCTATGCTGCGTCTAAAGAGGTAAAGCTGCGAGCTAGAAGCAAGAAAAAGTGAATAAAAATACAATTGGTTGGTAAGGAGAGTCGAAAATAGAAAAAGATCGCTAGGGTTTTCCCGGTTGTATGTTACCTGTGTTTACAAAGATAGTAAACCCCATGGAAAAGAAAATATCATTAGGGAACCTCGGAATCTTGATGTCTGTACCTACCTATAGAAGGAAAGTCCCTGATGGCCTGCACAGCCGGAAGGAGGAGGGGGGATATATGACCTCGGTAGCGGTCTCATAACTAAATATTTTTTAATCCCGACTGTTATAATTAAATATTTAATAAAGTTTTAAACATTTTCTTCCATTTCTTTATAAATCAATAACTATTAAAGACATTTTTATTTCGATAACTTAATGCAAGATTTGGTTTGGTTTTATTAACGTCGCACTAGAAGCAACACGAGGGGAAATGGCGTCGGAGCTCGTAATTTTGAACCTCAGGCAATTGACGAGGACGACACCAGAGCTGGCACCCTTCTAACTTCCACACTACACCCCCCGAGAGGCCTTTGGGCCCCCCGACAGATTTAACGTGCATCAGCTCCGGCTACACGGCGGCTCTTCTGTGGAGTCAGGGCTCAAATCCACGATTGAACGCAAAACGCCGGCCTTGAGTCTATTGCCTTAACTACTAGGCTACTGCGGCCACCGACTTGATTCAAGAAGCAACCAATTTTAAAATATCAATGTTGGTAATTAATACTTTCATGCTTTGCGAAATTATTTCAGTACCAATAATACCGAAATTACTTCATCTTGGAATGAATGATTTCACTAAACAAAACACTAAAATAAAATTAAAAAAAAATTCGGTATCTATTTGTTATGGTAGGAGAACACAATGGCTTTTTCCGAAACAACGTGTTAAGGGGCTGTCGTAGTTATATCTTTCTCCAATTGGTGGCATTTCATTCATGGTTATCGATATTAACTAATCATCCATTTTAATTATCTCTCGAAATAGTTTGTACGTCGAGTTATTTTTACTAATTATTTATTGAAGAAATTTATACTATACATACAAAGGAAAAAAACTTTCTTACAATCGGTTATAGCACAATCTCGTCTTTTCTGTAACATCTTAAATAATATTCAACTTCCTTACAATCTAGGAGGAATCACAAGGCTACCGTATAATGCAGCTAGTTCGGCTCTTATTGGACGATTCACACATACGCTCTTCCCCCTTTTTCCCATCAATAACTCTAATTTTGAAAAGGGGCTTAGAATAATGATTTGCTGAATATATGCCGAAGTTTTAAAATTTCTCAGCCGCTAGTACACTTGTTACAATCCAATCAACAATGCTTGCCCATTCTGCTAATACTGTAGATAGAATACACACACAGGCAAAGTAAGGAAGAGAGTCACTTCAATACTATGCTTATGAGCCTTGCAATTGTTGAATTATATCGCCAATTATAAAACTCGCAACCTTAGTCCCTCGACTATTGGCCTTCTCGTATTCTTCATACAAAATAAAAAAAAATCCATTGTATTGCATTTAAGAAACGTCCAAGTTTAATGCATCATATTAATTTAAATATAATAAATTTATATTCACAGAATTATCTTAATGTAAAAAAATGCAAGAAATAATTTTAAAGAAATTTAAAATTAAAAAATTAAACATTAAAACGAAAGAGTTGAGCAACAAGAAAAGATTTAACCCCAAATAAAAAAATATTAATTTCAAATGGTTTAATGAACATAAATCTTTTATTCTTAACAATTTTATATATAAACTTGACAATGAAAGGAAATAAATCGAGTGTAAAACAAATGATAAAATCCTTCGCTCTAAAGCAAAAACTGCTAAACAATTACATATAATTATTAATTATAAACTTTACTGGGCGATTCCTTAAATTGTATTTTTAATACAAAATAATTTACTCTCTGAGACTGTAAACATTAAAAATGCTCATACCAAGATGACAAATTTGAAATCTATGCATCCTTGATATTTTACACTTTGTTCCTAGTGTAAGAGTTTAAAGTGGGTGATATTAATAAAACATAATCTTGCATCTTTAACACCATTTTTAAGAACATTTAAGTATCGTACAAGCGAAATACTGTTACAAAAACCCCACGTACGATTTTTAAATTTTGCATAATATGGAATTTAAAAAGTTTGTCATCAAGGCAATTTTCTTGATCACATTTTTTTTTTTTATGTTTATAAAGTTTTCCCAATCCTCCGAGATATCACTTGGTAAATTCTATCAAGAAAACAAATATGAAGTAATTTGACGATTTTTTTCAGCTTCTCTCAATATTTGTAAAGTGTACAGTAACAAACAAAACCAGTTATTATTTCCTTCACTGGGTTGTGTCAATCTTTAAAGAAGTCACGAATCAATAGTCAAATGAACAGAAAGTCATACAGGTGATAACCAAGTAATTTCATTCAAATCTACGAGTATTTAAAGCTCGATTCCTAGCCTATAATATCACTAGATGTTTCCTATATACGTCAGAATAAAAGATGTTTAATATAATAACTAAATGCTTATCTTGCCGAATCTATCGGGTTCGAGTCAGTAGATTTTGGGAGGATCCGATTTACACCGATTTTATGTAGTTCTTTCCTATCTGTTACCTGTACTCCTTACGCTTGTTAATACTTTTATCTTGTTTATAGCTTCCACCGATTGTCGCAATGGCTCTGTATTAAATTCGTAGTTGCTTATAAATGCAATTCATCAAATCTAATCTCATAAGTCCCGTTTCAATCAATTCACGCCATGAGAGTTGACACATTTTTTGAAGCGAATAAAGTGATAGAGTCCACGTTATAAGGTTATATAAAAAACACCATTACAAATGCTACATCAACAAATACTTCACAGTTATAATCGCTAACTTATAATAAAAAACATCAATATCACAACAAAAAGAATTAAACTTAACCACCAAAAGTACAAGATCAATTCGAAGCTAAATATATTGAAATACAAGACAGTCAAAGAAATAAGCATTCAAAACAAGTTTGAAAAATAAGAGCCGATATTCTTGCCAACAATAAACTCGCATTGACTTTACGGAATAGGATTTCAAAAGTACAAGTCATTTGATATATTAAGATATAAATCATATCTGTCAATATCATGGAAAAAAGTTATGCATAAGTTTATCAAATTTAAAAATATTGTTTTCGTATAACCTTATCATAACAACCGTACAGTGGAACATTTTATATTCGTAGAAACCTGTCGCGATATCTCTACTTTAGAACCATAAAAATACGAAGGAGATAAAATGTTTAAAGATGCATGACAGTTTAGATAATCCATAACACATTTGACGGCTTAAAATGTTGCATTTATAAACTAACTACTCCAATTATTGAATGAAAACAATTTGCGAGCTCAACAATCAAAATGAGTTCTTAAATTTAAATAATTGACTCTTAAAAAAACTCTTTGTCAAAGCCATTTGAATATTTTTATCCTGTTTTAAATTTCATCGAGTGTTCTCTTATTTATGCATGCATGAAAACAAAAAATTAGAAGGTAAATTCCTATTTTTAATTTGATCATTCAGCTCAAAGAAAACTTTCTGATCAATAAAATATCGACTTCACGGCTTCAATTAAAATCCAATTTTGAGACGGAAGAAACAGACAGTATCTCAAAATAATCCACATTTGTATGCATTAATAGATATTCCAAACTTGTAAGCAGTTTAAATTCAAAAATATGAAAATTTACGTAAACAGTACATGAAAATGCACAACAAAACAGTTTAAATATTTTTACTTTTTATACAACAAAGCGAAAAAAAAAAAAAAAAAAAAAAACACACAACGAGACATCGACACAAAAAGAGACACAGAAATCAGCCAAAATTGAAAAATCTTTTTGGCATAGCATACAAATGCAATTATGAAATACTGTCCGGAAATAACTTTATATGAAGTAATTATTTTTCCTTGGAAAGCCTTTAATATTTGCAATCTCAATAGAGAACACGAATAAAAATAAAAGAAAATGTAATTTACACATTCAGTTTTCCCACTATTTGTTAACAGGAACAACAAATACAATCCTCAGTATCACTCAAACAAACTTTTTAACTTGACCTTAACATCCATATGTTTCTTACTTTAATCATAGTCTACCACGTTTTGCAAAAAACAGCAATGCAAAGAACAGTATTAAACTGCATGAACTCTTTAGAAGATGCAAAATTGCATTCTTACCCCGGCCCTGCGGCTTGATTCTGGTTTCTCGGACATGCTTCAAAAAAACTTGAATCGTCTCACTTAATAATTAAGTTCGAAGGCATTCACCTCGCGAATGTTAGCGACTGTCAGCAAAGGAAACTTATTTAACTCTGTCAACTAGGTGAAAAATCATTTTGCATACCTGTTGCATCTAGGTGGCGCTCGTGAAGCACCCTCATTTCCCCCTTGCGGTTCCATTAAGGCCGGACGATTGTTCGTATACAGAAAACAACTTTTTTATTCTCCATTACGTAGAAATTCACCGTTCGTAAAAAAAGAAAGTAGAAAATTGGTGTCATTCTTCTTTGAGTTGGAAAAAGATTCGTCATTCAGTAACTTTGTGCGAAGGGAATTTATTGGAGAAGGAAATTGTTTTGTGTTAAAAATACTGAAACAATACTTAGAAAGTTTAAAGTATTTATGAAATTGCTCGAACTTTTGTTGCTCGATAAAAAAAATTCAAAAAACGAAAGATAATTATTGCCATTCTTCATTTAGGAGGGAATAAATTCATTCGGTGTTGCCAGAAATATAGTATACAGGGTAAATGTCTACAGAATAATAAACTTTGTTATTCTCTATACCATAAAACCAACCAATCAATCAAGTAAATATGTTTGCTGCAGCATTATAATGGTTCTATGAGAAACTGAAATACTTCAAATTTTCAACAAAAGAAATCTTACGTGCATTTTCACATTATTTCTCGAAAAAGAGGAAGAAAAGAATTATTTCTTAAAATACTGAAGAGCTGATTATCTCTTATTGTAAGCAAAACTCCATAAAAAAATTCTCGAGTTTTACAGATGTAGCTATTACATAAATTACAAAAGAGGAGAAAAAAACCTCTCTTGCGTATATCAGATAGTAATTTTAATTAATTTAGAGATATCTTTATTATTTTTTTTAGTTTATTTAAATTTCAGCCGATAAATAATGCGAATTTTCTTCGAAAATACACCATGCATTAAAAATAAATTTGTCATGCATTACACGTTGTTCGTTAAAATGGGAAGCGATGTATTAAGAAAAAAAAATGAAGTTATATTTTTCTAGAAAAATAGAGAAATTAAAATTATTCCGAGAAAATACAATGAGGATGATATTACAAAACCAGTACCATTGTTTTTGGTTTCCATGAAATTTAACTTCAATCATACGCGCCATTCTTCCTTAAAATTGTGATGAAAAATTAAAATAGTTTTTTTTTTCTCTCATCAAGTTTTTTAATAAACGACAAAAGATTATCATCAAAATGAAATTGAAGTAAGAAATATTTAATTTAATATCCATTACAAAAAATAGAGAAAAAAAATTGCATAATTCGAAAATAATGTACTTGTTATGTAAAATAGTATACGATAAAATCCTAAACTGATATTGAACAAAGAGTACAGAGTAACTCGTTCGCAGATCATTTAATCGATTATATTGTGACTAAATAACGTCATTAAAAATAGTCTTAGATATGATAACTTAATAATGATCAACCCAAAATATTTAACCAGTTTATTCAAGTATTTTAATAGATCAGTATCAAAATACTATTTTAAAAAACGCTTAAGTTATTATTGTTCAATTAAATATTATGATAAAGATATCAATTTTGGATACTTCAAATATTAATATTTTAATAAGTGCACACGATTCGAATAGATTTCTAATAACTGGAATCCTTTCAAAAAATATCATTTACCGATCAAGAAAAGTGTGACATACATGTGTCTAATTTATAAAGTTTATGTTAACAATGGGTGAGAAAACCTAATAAAATGTGAAATTGTCTTTTAGAAAGATCTTCACCCGTTTGATTCCATTTTGATAAATTCATTTTATACTAGAGCTACATATCAGGAATGGTAATGACTCTTACAATTATGAACTTGAAGTGATAATTAGATGCATAAGCTTATACCACACTTCAATTTGATTCAGATGAAGGGGATGCAAATGATCCAGGACAGTTTAATATTTAAAATATCAATATTTGGTTGTCATTTAGATAGAGCACTGGGCATGGAAATATCACTGATTAAAAATAGAGCAATAATGTGGTTGTTTCAAATATTTACAATATTGACAGTTAATTGATAACAGAAAAGGAACATAGTGCTGAAGAATAACTGTTGAGTATCCTCTTTTACAAACTGCAAGCAAGTTTCAATCATCCAGAAACGACTTCAGAGAAAACTGTGCTGAGTTGAGGAACAAAAAATATGAAACTTTGGTGTAAAATGTCTTCCGCTCATGCAGTATGAGCTCAGCAGGTTTGGGCTGTCGAGAGGAAGCATAGTTCCAAAATTTTGTAGAAAAACAAATTGCTCTAATTGTCATTATGTCAAAACCGAAATTCTCTCTGATGGCGCTCATTTCCACTTCCTCACTCATTGACGATATGCCGGCGACTGACAGCTTCTGCAGATAGGAAAAAAAATCACTAATTCGCATAAAGAATGATTATATGCGCATAACAAATCATACCTCTGCATATTCCCTGCATACACTCGAAAATTTAAAGGTCGTATACTTTGTTACATAACAAGTATACCTAGTGCAGCTTTTTCTTATGCAACTTATGTGAGCTTTATGAGAAAAAGAACAACAATATGTCATTATAACTACAACTGTAATTGTGTAGAATAGAAGAGTTTAATATTTATTCATTTCAGTTTTGGAGCAATGGATGTTAATTTGTAGAAATATTTGGTAGAAAATAACATAAAATTCAGTAATATTTAAAACTGAATTAAGGAAAAATCAAAAATTTTATGAATGATAGCATTAATAAATAAATTTGAATGTCCATAATACAAATCCACACCGTCGATCGTATCCTTTCCAAAAGGTTAGGATAATTTGCTAATGTGTGGAAGAAGCCATAAGCATGTCCTCCCCCCCCCTCCAAAAAAATTATAAATTTATCTTCGGTAATAATTTTCGAGCTCCCGCTCATTTCACAATTTTTCGGTGTTTTCCAGCAAATACAACGCTTTTTCCCAAATTTCTTTTGCTCAAAAAAGGCGAATTTTAAAAGGTTTTTAAATGCAACTTGACGTTTCGAAATAGGGTTAAAAATAATGAAGACAGATAAGTTTTTGTTCCAGGCCAAATCTCTATCACTCTTTCTCTCTCTCTATATATATATATATATAAACACCGGTGTAGAAAGGTTAAGCATTATCCAGTCGACAAATGGAAAAAATATGAGTAATGAGTAAATATCGGTGCACTTGTTAGAAAACACTTGTGCAGAATCATCTGTTGAAGGTGAAACCTTAACTTTATGCAAAACATTTCATTCAATGTTTTTATAGGACAAACACATGCGCATGGCAGAACGCGGATAAACCGACTCACACGGCATAAGCAGTTCGGACAGTTTTCGTGTACTTCATGTTAAAGGAAAGTTGTTAACGATTAAACAGAATGAACGACGACGCAAAGACGACAACTGGACATAAAAAATGGTTGGAATGATTGAATCCGTTCGATCACAAGCCAAATTCTGAATATGCATCAGGGTGTGATCTCAAAACTACAGCGTGATCGCGGTAGCCTTGTAATTATGGCATCGGACTCATGGTCGACGGTTTCCGTTGAGTCGTAGGTTCGAGCTTTGATGCCACTAAAAATTCACCGTGTAGCCTGGACTGATGCATGCTAAATCTGTCGGGGGTCCAAAGTACTCTCGTGGCGTGGTATGGAAGTTAGGAGAGGAGGTGACCTCTCAGGTGTCGTCCTCGTCACTTGGCCTTGGTTCAAAATTACGAGGTCCGTCGCCAATAGCTCTCGAGTGATGTTAAAAAACCCAAACCAAAACTGTGTCAGAAAAGTTTCAATGTGCAGAAAATGTTAACCAATGATCAGTACCACGGAGGCCAAGAGTCACAATTGTTCAAGAACAATACCTAGCAATAACTGCGCAAAATCTGAGGATAAGTTGTGCCAGAGTTGGTTCAACGATGGCAGACTATGCAGGAGTGCGAGTTTCCAGAGAAACTGTTTGCAGGATACTAAATCATGCTGATCTCTACTCCAGATGATCAGCAGTTTGCATTCCCCTGACATGAACGCATAAGCGCGCTCGTTTAAACTGGACAATGGGTCAATATAATGTTCTGTGACAAATCTCGCTTTGGCCAGTACACTGATTCTCTTCGGCTATTGACATCGCGAGACCATGGAACTCGTTTTTATCCTGAAAACACCACGGAAAGACATCATTTTCCGTCAAAAGGAGTCATGGTGTGAGCAGGAATCATACTAGATGGCTTAACAGACTTTTATATCTTGAAGACGGGAACTGTGACAGATAAAAATTCAGTGAGGAAAATTTTGAGCCATATGTTGGCCTATTTCGAGATGCTGGTGATTCTGACTTCATAGTCATTGATGATAACGCATCTTGTCACTGTGCGAACCTGATTGACGACATCTGTGAGACAGAAAATATCTAACGCATATCGTTGAGCGTTCACACCGTCGAGCGCTTGATCTTGAGCGCTTGATCTGAGTCCTACCAAACATGCATGTTATATGATCGGGAGAAAATTAATTACCTTCTGCACTCACTTCAAGCTCTGTTCCAAGATTGGAAAGAGCTCTTCGAGATATTTGTTCTTTGAGTCTAAAATTCATCCACAACGTCATAGCAAGTACGGGAAATCACGGAGTATGTTTGGTTGTCAAAGGTGGCCTCACACCTTATTAAACTGCAGCAGTATCTTTTATTTCATGCGTTATTCACTAAAGTGTCAATTCTTCTCATGCCCAGTTTTCTTTCAAACTAATTTTTATAATAAAATGGGTTACTATCCTTCTATCACATAACTCCACCTCTATTTTACAACCATTTTACACACGTATATCACGTTCTCTGCCATTCCGACGTATATTTCATCGTTTTGCACATAATAAACAATTAGGCTTAATATTTGGACACAATTATGCTTAATATTTAGACTAAATTAAGCTTCATTTTTTTTTATGTATATTGTACATTCAAAAAAAAAAAAAAAAAGAGTTAATGTATGTGTGGACGACATAACACACAAAAAATGGGAAGGCACAGAGACAGGAAACTTGGTACTCGTGCTGAAACTAAGGGTAATTACGATGTGCACTTTAGAAATAATTTTTTTGAATTTTGCTTCGCGGTCGTGGTGACCTAGTGGTCATAAGTCGCAGGCTTGCAGATGGCAGTTTTAGTCGAGTCATGGGTTTGAGCCTCGATGCCACTAAAGACCCGCAGTGTAGCCAGGGCCGATGTACGTTAAATCTGTCGTGATTCAAAGTCTTCTCATTGGCATGATGCAGAGTTTAAAAGAATGGGGTGATAGCTCAGTTGTCATCCTCGTCACTTGACCGAGGCTCAAAATTATTACATCTGTCGCCAATAGCCCTCGTGTTGCATCTAATGCGATGTTAATAAAGCCAAACCAATCAAAATTTGCTTCAGTATTTTTAAAATTCAATACTAACTTTGCGAAAATGCAGTTAGTGAGTGTAAGTGACTGTTGGAGTTTTGGGCGCAAGAGCGATATCTGGATATGCTACACCAAATAATGTATCCTAAAAGTTATTGAAAATGGAAAAAATACTAAATATGGTTGACAGGAAGAAGGTTAAAAATGGAGCAAGATAGATGGATATCCTGGTATCACGTCACCTGTGTGTTTACCAAAAACAGCAAGCCTCATGGGGAGAAAAAAGGTAACTAAGGTACCTCAGAGTCATGATGCCCGTACGTAGAAAGTAGGCTCCTGAGGGGGAACGGATAAAGCAGATACCTCCAAAGACTCAAGGTACAGAGGGGTTAATGCAAAGGAAATATGGTCGAGGTCCCAAGTCCTACCGTTAGTGTGGTGTGGAGGTTTGGAGAGGGAGGTACCAGATAAAGTGTCGTCCTCGTCACTTATCCGAGCTCAAAATTGCGAGGATCGTCGCCAATAGTCTTCGTGTTGCTTTTCAATGCGATGCTAATAAATAATTATCATCAAACTTTCCACAAATTATTTAGAAATTGTTTAATTTATTTACTTATTTGTACCTGCATTAAAATTTTTTAAGACTAAAATACCTATATAAAATTTTAGCTGAGTTTTGTTTCAAACATTCCCCCGGAGTAGAAATTGTACTCCAGCTGGTACTGTATAAAAACTCATTAAAATACCATTTTGTAAAGATTCCTATTTTAATCAACTACGATGAAAAAATAATAAATTGGATTCCAAATATAAAAACGCTTTTATAAACACAGTGTAAATTTTAAAACCTAATTAATGTATTTATCAAAGATTACAAATATAAAAACACACAGCTAAGTTATATACTAAAATTTGAAGATGAGAAAAAAAATTATGATCCGAACAGTTAAGAATGAATTAAAACATAGTGAATTGAAAGCGATACGGAAATTGTGAACACAGACAAATAGAAAAAATATACTTTGATGTTTTTAACATGAATGGTGAAAATAAGTAATTTAGCGGCTTTTTTAAATTTTTGACATGTCCTAAATACAAAAATCAGATCAAAGATGGTAATTCTGATTTAAATGACTTTTGAAATATCCTTATTTGATATATAGCATCAAAAATTATCATTTAAAGATTGTTTATTATGTTAATATTGACCTTTTTAAACAAGCAATAAATAAAAAAGAAGCAATTTAAATTAAAATTTAAAACGTTATAAATTTTAAGCCTGTAAGTGGAAAGGCTGTGCATTTTAATTTTAAGTGTTGGAAAAAAAGTGGGTAAATCAAATAAATTACTGTTCTAACACCTAGCCAATTTTTCATTCCCGGGTTAATAACCAGTTTTAAATCAAAAGCCTCAAGTATACATCACTACATCTAATAGAGAGACATCGTTTAATTAAATTTTATCGCATTTCAATTACCTTTTAATTAGATAATTTTTGGCTGTAAATAGTGATGATGATGAATCATTTCTTTAATGAAACGAGTACTTAAATATTTATCAGAAAATTTCGAATAAAAAATAAATTTTGTGTAAAAGAAATAAAAGCATGATATAATGTTTTCAATTATAATCTTCTTATTCTTTCAAAAATTAAAAATAAGGTAACGTTATTTCATTTCAAGCACCTTTTAAGCATTTTGAAATAATTTTATTTACAAATAAAATATATTATTATGAATTTATTTATTCAATTACTTAATTATTCAATTTTTGAAATGTTATACATGTAGTCTTCTAGTATTTATTTTATTTTGCATCAATATGCATGAAGGATAGCAAAATTGACGATAGAACCAATGATTATTCTATGTAAAAATTAATTTAATTTTCAAAAAAAAAAAAAAAAAAAGAAAGAAACAGGAAAAAAAAATAATGCTCTAATCTTTCATAAAATTAAAATTGAAATGAAATGAAAATAAGCTTCCATGAAAATATTAAATTTTTTTTGTTAAATAGTAAAAAAACACAAAAACTTTTTATTTGAAATAAAAACTTTGAATCTAAAACATTCAGTCTGACTAAGGGATACATGGCATAAACCATTAGTGAAGGTAATACAGCCACTGTATAATTTCAGTGTTGATTTGAAAATTAACCAAAAACATATGTAACTATTACTTTGGAAAAGAGATTGAGAAAAAGCCACAATAATTTACACAGAGAAATTTGCCGAATAAACTCTTTCCTGAGAACGAGGTTATCATTATTTGCATCAATTCACAGAACAGATGTGCGTTTGACCTTTTTTGAAGGTGGTTAAGGAATTACAGAAATGTAATACAATGTTGATCTATTAGGTTTTAAATTGCTCTTCAGTAATATATGATGAATTTTCTATTATGAAAAGCTAAGCAATATCATTGAAATCCTTAGAATTTTTAGAAAATAAAAGTAATATATATATATTCTCAGGAACATTGCAAATAGGATATCAACAAAGGAGCTTCAAATTTAAATGAAATTTAATACGTATAATGATACAGATGAGAGATTCACTTGATACCAAAATCAAGACAATCAAACAAATATAACGCTTAATTAGATTAATCAATAGTGCGTCGGATCACCTCTTGCTGCAATACATGCCACAATAAGGTCCAGAATTGAGTTGATTATGCGTTGGATGTTATCTTGAGGCAGATGGGTCCACAAATCTTGCACAACCACTCCAAATCATGTACAGAGTGACACGGTGGCATCTGGCGTTGCATCGTGTCCCACAAATGCTCAATCCGAGCACGGAAGAGTCTGAATATGATGTAGAAAGTCTTGAGCTTCTCAAGCTGAATGCGGACGAACATCATATATTGCTGAAAAATTACCACTAAAAGACAATTTAGGAAAAAATTCACGAGGGGTCAACAATGCCCTCAACATAAAACTGACCCGTTAATATTCCATGTACCACAATTCGAGCGGACTGGCTATCTTATATCATAGGTTATGCTCCCCTTCCCCAACCATTCGACTGTCGTGAGGGTAGTACGTTAAGTGACAGCGTGGTTGGAAATGTATAGGGGGTCAACATCCGTAAGTGGCTATCCTCTGTCCCCAAACGAACCGGGCATCCCACTTCGCTCTGGCTTGGCACCACTGACAACAAAGTCGCTGACGTTTTGGTATTAAAGGCAAATACGGAAAGAAGGGCTTGGATTGCAGATTCGCTTCCACAAGGCGTCTGAAAATAGTTTCGGGAAGAACTGGTAGCCTTACATCTGATTGTGTCGTGGAATGAGTCACTGTGAGATCCACAAGAACTTGTAAAATGATCTTTCAATTCTCTCTCCTTATTATCTTCCTGGTCGCTCTAGACCCTGTTCTCCACACGTAGGTACCATCTCGAGTCCATTGCTACCAACATGTTTTGACGGTGCAATCCGAACGATCGATCTGACGAGCAACATGGTGCGTCGACCAGCCTGCGGTTTTCATGCCGATGACCAGGCTCCTCTCAAACTCGTCTAACTGTGCGGAATGTCTTCTCATACGTCTACCTGTCATTCTTTGCTTACTTCAGTCCTCCTACAATCGGAATGTAATCGTTACGTTTAATAATCCTCCCATATGTGCCGTTTTATATAGGACCTATACTTCCTGATTGCAGCGCCACTGCAGGGTGTGTGGTTATTGCACACTGGCACCATATTCGATCATTTTTATATCGCCTACATAATTCAACTGCTTTGCAAAGTTTCACGATTGTAGCTCACTTCCTTCATGGTGAGCTATTTTCGATGTTCTAACCCTATCTTTATATATATATATATTAATTTTAAGAGATATTTCATTAAAATACGGTATAATTAAATAATTATTACGTTTGCAAGATAAATATCAGAAGTGCGCATTTACATATTCATGTCTTCTAAAACGTTAGCATACTGCTCACACAAATCAAAATTAGGTTAATTTCGTAACGAAATTCGTTGAACTGAAGAACTCCAATCCACAAAAATAAAATATGTTATAGAGCATTAATAAACAATACTAATTAAGTCGATGGTATCACTATTCTCATCCTTTTGAAAGATTAAGAACGAATCAACGAATGAATGAGTTCTCACGGAAGTTATCAAGATTGAACTTTTATAGAGGAAAATGGGATTTAAAAATTGTAACTTTCTCAGGATGCAGATATTGATAAGTTTCAATACAATTCAGATATTTTTTTTAATTTCTATGTTCTTGGAAGTACAACATACCCAAAAAAACACCATTTCCAGATGCTTTACAATGTTTTCAGCACAGATGGTTAAATTCGCTAAAATAATTTATTTCCTGTATACGTGGTATAAGAATCTGAGAGGTAAGCTTAACAATAGATTAAATAAAACAAAATACTTTTAAATCCACGCAATGGTAATAACATTTTATGAACTAAACAAAAGTAAAATTATTAACTTATTTGCTAATTTTTCAAGCTGCTTACATTTATAAGCTTCAAAAGCTTATACAGTCAAAATACGCTTCGCAGTTTTGATCAATGGTCAAATGACTGGAATTGACACCTATCAATACAGGTCATTTGAACATAGTATCATATTTTTATATCATACTCAAAGGGAGAAAGTAGAGTACACCCACTTGACGATTTTAAAACATAGAATATTCGATTTCATATTTCAACAATTTTTCGTTTCCGGTAAGTCTTCTTTACGAACTAGGCTACAACGAGTTTCAAAATTATACTTCAGCAGAGACCACTGAACGGCTAAGCCGGCAACTCAAAGGAGGAAGTGATTCATTCTAATAGCAATTATTTCATCTAAAAACATGGAGCTACACTACATGCATATTTTCGTATCACAGTTTAAAATAAATAGACGATAATATACGAGTATATGTTTATAATGTTTTATTTTACTTTTCTCTTTTTATAAAAGTAATGCAATTAAGGATAATTCAATTCGTTAACCGTCCAAACTTATATAACGATTACAAAGTTTATGATAATAATTAAAAAGTTGAACCAAGTGACTCCTTCTCCCATCCTCAAAATAATGAACTCGGAAAACCCAAAGCGTTTTGAAGTAAACTTTGTTAATCCAATTTGTAATAATGCGAAAATGAATTTTAAGTAGAATGCATCGAACATTATATTTTTCTATTCCTAAGAAGTTTGGTTACAGTCGTCATATTTTTCAATTATTGAACAGATTTACTAAATCAAATACATTTAATGAGAGTGTCAAAAAGTAAAATTCATCTTTTTTTGCTTTACAGTACTTCTCTCTAAAACGAAATTATTTAAACAAAGAATCTCAAATAAAAGCGATTTCTATCTCGTTAGCAGGATACAAATAAAAAACACTCATTAAACAATTGTGAAAAATAAACACAATCGTAGATAAATATAGGTTTCAAGTTAATAACAATGATGTAATGAAATATACTTTAGACATAGTCGAAAGAATGTGAAGTATGGTAGTGTAAAACTTCCATTAAACTTTTGCATTACAAGGCGGTCTCTTTGTGATGGAATCGAAATGCTGCAGAGGTTGCCGAAACAGATACCATAAAATTCTTTTCAAGACACCAGAGGTCACATAAAAATTCTATGAAATTCTTTCCTGCATTTTCCTTTGTATTAAAAAAAATACATATGTGAAAATCTCTTCAAATGGCACTTGAAAGGGCAATAAGCTGCAAAAGCATACACAACTTCTCAAATGACTCAGATCAGCAGTTGCGAATGATCCAGGACAACTTAATATATTTTAGAACACCGACATTTATTTGTGTGTCAACAAAATAATATTGCGTATACAAACATTACCCTTTAAAATAGAACAGCATCACAAATATTTACTAAAATAATAACTAATGGAAAACTGAAGCGATACAGCTCGTATTGGGAAGTTATCAAGATAGTAATGAACAAAGTTACGAAGAAAACTATCAAGTAACATCGCAGGCATCAACGCAAGTAAGGCTTGAGCATCTAGAAAAATGGTCACAGAGAACTAACTCTGTTTAGTTACGTAGCGAGAACAATGAATCTATTGCTGCAAGATATCTTCTACTCAGAATGAACTCAATAGGCCCCGGCCGTCAGTGGAGAGAAGGAAATTCGGACAGGTCCAGAAGTTAGATAGTTAGCAGTGGACAGTAATTGAATCACTAGGGGAAAAATTCCTTTTCCTCTTTTCTATGTTCTAATGGCAGCATGGTATAAATATCAATACCACTGATGTACAAGCAGAATAATCTGTTCAATCTGCTCAAGAATTTTCATAATCTGCTCAAGTAGAAATACTCGTAATTGCTACCTCACGGCTAGGTGAGAAGGGGGCAAGCGGTTCGAGTAGGGACGATACACAATTTTCTGACAAATCAAGTCTCATTAATAACAAACTTCTTAACAGGCCCTTAACAGTTTATTCTCAAAAGGAATTTTTCGTGAAATGATATAAATAACACATGGATCAATAAGTTCCGAGACTAACCCAGAGATGGCGCTCGTAGTAAACCAGTAACCAGGTCTTTCTAGAGTACGAACCTTTGCTTGAAACGTGTCAAAATTTTAAGTCGATCGGACCAAAAACAGCTGAGTTATAGAGGTTGGAGTAAAGTCGTTTTGTAGTTTGTTTAAAAAATGGAAAAAACCGAGTTTCGTGTTCTGATAAAACATTGTTTTTTAATGGGTAAAAACACCGTGCAAGCGAAACAATGGATTGAAAAATGTTACCCGGACTCTTGTCCATCAAAAGCAACGATTTGTCGGTGGTTTGCCGAGTTTAAACGTGGTCGTACCGACACAAATGACGCGGAACGCTCGGGTAGACCTGTGGAAGCAGTTACACCGGAAAATGTGAGTGAAGTGACAAAAATTATAATGAAAGATCGTAAAGTGAAGCTCCGTGAGTTTGCTGAGATGACAGATATCATATGGAAGTGTATTAACTATCCTTCATGAAAAATTGAGCATGAAAAAGGTTTTTTCCAAGTGGGTGCCGCGATTGCTTTCGATGGAACAAAAACAGCAACGAGTCGATGATTCAGAAAGCTGTTTATCGCTATTTACTCGCAACAAAAAAGATTTCTTGCGTCGTTACGTGACCATGGACGAAACATGGATACATCACTACACTCCAGAGTCGAAGCGGCAGTGGCGCACAGCTGGCGAAAGCCGTCCGAAGCGTCCGAAAACGCAGCAGTCAGCTGGCAAAGTCATGGCGTCAGTTTTTTGGGATACGCATGGCGTGATTTTCATTGACTACCTCGAAAAAGGTAAATCGATCAACAGTGATTATTATATTGACTTGCTGGTGCGTTTGAAGGAGGAAATCGCAAAAAAACGACCGCACAGTCTCGGGACTTATTGATCCATGTGTTATATGATATACTTTAGAATTGAAATAATAAACAATATTGTACCGTTGCTCTCCTCATAATAAAACTACAGTTCTCTGTAGATTTGCGTAAGAAAACATTGTATTTTATTTTCGATTAAAATACTTTTCATTAATATTATTTACTATTAAAATTGTATTCTAAGGTTGTATTACAAAATAATTTCTAATTAAACAACATCAAAAATTTTATGTGGAAAGTCATTTTCTTAAATAATATTCCGGATTTCCTGAAAATTTAAATTATTCGAAATTCTCGAACCATCAATAAACATTACATCGCGAAAGGTGAATATAGGTTTCCGAATGTATTGATGCTAAAGTTGATTTCCAAATAGTTACGGTGTATCACCATATTTTTCATTCACCAAGATTACGTACAAACGAAACACACATCACATTCAAAAATTTCATAACATTTTTAATAGTTTGATTTTATAATTAAAACACAGGGGATACGAGTTAATGAGACATCTTGTTTAAAAATTAAATAAGGCTTCAGTATTCTCAGATATGTATGTTACTTCGTAAATATTTCGAAAAAAATATTAATTATTTGCTGAATTTATGCGATAAATGAAATTTCTCGCAAAAATTAAAAGGGATATTAAACATTATTTATATATATATATAAATTATGATAGTATTTATTCATTTAAATATTACCTCGGGAATTAAATATAACTATCACTTTCCTGTAATAAGTTTTCATTAATTAAATTAATTAAGGGATGACAAAGAAAAAACCATGGTTCAAAAGACACAATAGGGTATCTAAATTTAAAAGATCCGAATCAACAAAAGGCGCATACGGGCATATCAACAAATGTTGCATTTCAAAAGTTAAATCGTGAATTAAAAGTAAATACTTACAATATTATCAAAACTCTTGAAATTTATTAGAAATTATATGAATAACAGTAATTTCATATATATATATATATATATATATAT
>BMAW01063563.1:26378-55705 GCA_019974015.1 Nephila pilipes | reverse complement strand
TTTTTTTAATTTTACGAATGATCGTCACCGAGTGCTTGTAAATGTTTTTCTATTAATATGTAAATTACGTAATATAAATACACATAATTGCTGTAATAAATATTTATAAATGAATTTGAACACAAATCCGAAATAATCTTTGGCCCCTCCGGTACTTCCGCACTATTTAACTCCATTATTTCCAGGTCAGTTATAATTTAAGTTGAAGTAACATCTATCATTCCACAAGAATACTTTTTTACGAAATGGAGGCTTGAGACAATTTCCCTCTAATTTAAAGCTTCATTCTAAACAGTCATCAATGGACACTTATGCGGCTCTTTTCATTACAAAGATTGCGGTTTGTGTAAAAGAAATCTCAACTTTTCCTTACAGAGTACTGTTTGTTCTTTGTTATTTTTACAAACCAAATTTTACTAAATGCATGCTTTTAGTTTATGCATTGGAATGTTATTGCCAGTGTATACATTCCCATAAACATGGTCATTGCTTTTCAGAGTAATCAACATTACTTCCCTCATTGCTTTTCCTTCACTTTCACTTTAAAGAAAAAAGTCTTATAGAAGCGGTGCACAATAAAATAGACATTTATTCACACTCTGCTATGTATGGAATTACACTTTCATTTTTCTTTAAGAAGAATTTTAACGCCAGTCAACATTGACTACTAATAGATGATCCGATATCTTTAAATTATGACGGCTGGCTTATTGTAATGACTTCTACTCCGGATATAAATGCTCACTTTAGCAAATTCAATGTGTAAAGATAATCTGTTCTATTTGCTTTATTTTTAGAAAATAACTTTCATACTCATTTTATGAAAAATAAAGAAATACATTCTAGTGCTGGGATTTAAACTTCTGACGTCATACTAGCTGTTGCCGGTAACAGCGCGAAAGAATGCTTTGTAATTGGTTGCTTCAAATACTTGTTTTGTGTTTAAGTATCTTACTTTAATGGATTTAAATGATTATTTTGTAAATAATTATTTCGTATTTTGTAAGTGTGTTCGCCTTATTGATTTTTAGTTCTTTGACGATCATACAGGAGATTAGCTCACACATTCGTGTCGCGTTTCTTAATGAGAATAAGTGCATTCAGTTGGCAAGAAGGATTCTGAGAAAATTGGTTTTAACGTACCTCATTCACATAGTGATATACTTTCCCAATGTGTGCTGACAAAATGATCTCATTCGAATACACTACCTGTTTAGTTACTTTGATCATATGCAGATAGCACGTTAGGCACTATGAAGTTTGTTGCATAATGTGAGGAAATGTATTTAATTTAGTGCTCTTTCCCTGCATATTTTGGTGATAATTGTTACTAAAATGCCCCAAAAGCGAAAGAAAGATAAATTTAAAGATAGATATTTAATGTTTCTTTAGAAAAAGATTTGAAAAATGATCGCGTTTTGAGTCTGATGAAGATGTTGGTGATAGTTGTTCTAGATTATAAGAATCGAGAGGGGAGGAAAATTTATGTAAGTAAACCCCTTTCATTTCCAAGTCGATTCAATTGTAAGGGACATTATACAAATCATACAGTAAATCAATAGAAATATTAAATTAATGTACTAAAAATGATTCTTTAGAGACTCTATTGTAAAGGCAAGTGTGCTATCAGCGGTATGGCTCTATCTAGAAGAGAGTGATATTTTCAAATACAACTAAGGGGGAAAAAATCTGTCTCTGCCACTTTCCGTGATCGTTTGATGATAACATTGTGCGAAACAAGGGAATGAAAACTGTTGATTGAACTAATGTACGAAAAATGGGAATCTAAAATCTTACTTATAAATAGACAAAAATTAAACAATCTCTTATTGTAATCATAATGCTTCAAGACTTAAAAAGTAAATTTTTCGGCTGTTTTTTGCACTAATGATAAAATGAGATTGATATTTGAATGAGTCAGCGCTGCTGTGTCCAGAAATTGCATGTTTGACTAACAGTCTGACAAACACAAAATGGAGTTATTTACGCCATTTTTAAATTCCTACTATTAGCTCACTCTCTCTCTCTGTCTCTCCCCCTCTCTCTCTCTTTGTATATATATATATATATATATATATATATATATGTATATAACTTGTTCAAATTTTCAATCGCTAATAAAATATTTTTTATTCATCCACTCAAGTTCAAATACATTTTTTAAACTTGTAGTTGACGACACTTGATGTTTACACAGTTTCTTCAAATATTAATTCATTAATTAAATTTAATTCGTGAAAATGCAGTTGAGCCCAACTACTGTGTACGATTTCAAAAATTACCAAACTTGGCGATTTTGTTTTGGATATTAAGGCCACGAAGCGAATCAGGGTAGCCACATTTGGCAAAATACTGCCAAATAATTCTTGTCGCTAAGGGTGGTTGGGCTAAACTGTACTCTAACCATTTAATTTACCGGATGAATTAAGAAACAAGTCAATGCTTCTACTATGTCATTTGTCTTGCAGTGGCAAATTTGGTAGAGCGTAGGCGTAGGATTGTAATGCTTTCGGATCGAATCTCGACGAAGTATAATTTTTTTTATTTGAATTTCAAATAATTAATTTCAGTTTTATATGGGAGAAAAAAATTTCTTTTATATAAAATATTTATCAGGATATAAATTTAGGAATAAATACCGTCTGTGACGAAGCGTATAGATCGCTGGAATTTTTTTTTCTCATTCAATATTGTGATTCTGTCACATGTATATACATTTTTAGATTAATTGTAATTATTTAATAAAAAGTAATAAAATAAAAAATTTCTTTGTTGACTTAAGTAGGAATTGTTTGTATTTTTTTTTCTATCACTTGTTTAGTTCATAGTTAAATTCACATTTATAGTACAATATCAATAAAGAAACTTGAAATAGAGAATCAAATTATTTGTTGGAGACGATGCTTTAAGTGACACATTACTTTTCGTTTTTAAGCTGCATTGTGTAGACAATAAAGCCCATTTGAAATCAATTTATATTAGGCTTATAAATTTATATGAAGATCTTTGAGAAGGGAATATTGATTAAAATTCATAGTCCTTTGTGAAGCTTTCCTGACACCACACTATCATAAATTCTCTCGGCCTGAAGATAGTCTTTACAGACATGGTAAAATGATATGATGGCCTGTTTTCAAAACATTTTAATCACAGCAATCGCAATATTATTGTTTTATTAAATTTGAATTATAGCTCCAAATTCCACAAAATTACCTTTGATGGCCTTTTGACTTCAACTAGTTTCTCATTGAATTGGAACTCCTTATTCTAAAATATGAATGAATTCTTAGGCATTTATGTCTCAGGCAATAAATTGTGCCCGTCGCAGTCTAGAGGTCACGGTTGCCAGGTCTCAGCCTACATTGCTTAGATCAAGATGTATGCTCGATTACCGATGACACAAAATACCCGCCGAGTAGTAAGACCGATGTACGTTAAATGTTTGGAGTCTCCGAGTCTTCACAATGATGTTATTCGAAAGTTTGCAGATTGAGTACCAGCTCAGAGGCACTGATCTAATCACTTGACCAAGATTCAAACTTATGATATCCGTCGGTAATTGTTCTTTTGTTGCTTCTGAGAGTGCGACGTCAATAAAACAATCAACCAATCAGAAACTTAATTTCTAAAACAACCACTTTTAAGTGTAAGCTCTACAATAATTAAAGTTTCAATGAATGAATAACGTAAACAGGAGCTCAGATTCATTAAATGCTTGATTGAAATACACAGACAAATCAACAAATTCCAAAGACATCAAACAAGTTTTCATTTTATAAGTTAAATTGAATCAATACGTTTAATGCAAAATTAAATTTGAAATCTATTCACTTATAAGTAATGAAATCACTTTGAATTTAAATAAATCGAACGCAATTTGGAGAGAAGCCGTATTTGCAAATAAAGACGTACATATGAAAAAAACAATATAGAATTCTGAAATAATTATGTTTGTACAGTTAATGTTAGTATTCCCATTACTGAGGATTATCATTTTGGAATTTACTTGAATTTCTTATTTATAAACACTTTTCGAAATAAATAGCAAACGTAATGCTCCCAAAAATTGCTTATAATATACATAACTAATTCTATATGATGAAAATAAGGGTGTGAGGCACTGGCGCCCTCTAGTTGTGTAGAGTTCGTCAGCGCCTGTAGCAAAAACGACATAACCTCCCAATGAGTAATACGTCTTGACTAGCGTTAAGTTCGCTGAAGGACTAATGTCCATTCTATGTAAAATTTCTGTGTTTTGCGTGTATTTCATATCTGTAAAGTGTCGACCTGTAATAAAAATGATTAAGAAATGAATGCTGATAATTAAATGGCACCAAAAAAGGACCCGCTCTTACAAATGGTAAAAGACAGAAACAATCTTACAGAAAACAATAAAAAATGTCTTTTACAAATGAATTTACTTTCTCCAACAGCTAGTCAGGATATAAGTTGCTTGGTTGGTTTTATTCGCAATAAGAGATATATTTCCCCAGGTTTTAAAAATCCTTGTTATGTTGAGGGGGAAATAATGCATCTGTGATCCAGAAAAACTCTGTAAATACAAAAAAGGGAAACAAGGAGAAATTAAGCTATACAGAAACTATAAGAAAATAGAAAGATCAGTAAGAATTCGGGGAAGCATAACACATATTTACTACAGACAACACATTACACGAGAGTAAGGGAAAAATTAGGAAGTAGACTCTAATGAGTGTTTCCCTTCACAAAACACTTTGGGAATTTGAAATATATTCGGTTTAATTGAAAATCTTTCCCACTATATAAAAAGTGACTTAAATGGATTACATTAGAATTACAGAATGGTAATGAATAGATCTGAGGGTTGGCATATATAAGCAATAAAGCACTTAATACGGGTTGAAAGTTATTTAGTGATAGAGAGTGGAACTGAAGCAATAAGCGAAAGAAGAATGACCGTTTTGTTCAAGTGTAGGAAGTTGTTAGATCACAGTCTGGAAACACCTCAAGAGCAGTGAATTGGACCCTCATCTATAAATTTAACCTCGAGCCTTGTGCCTTTGGGTTATTCGTGGTTTTCTCTTCACTATCCTGGTGGACTTTAACTGAGATTGATTGCTGCAAATAACACTTTCTTCCCAACTTAAATGAAACGTGAATATACAAATTAAACGCGGGTAGAATTAAAGTGAGCTGAGTTAAACAGGAAAGTATATAAGCAAAGCGAAACTTACACGATAGAGGTCGAGTGTCACTAGCGTTGAGTATATGCCTTACAGGTGGTAGATGAGATCAATTGTTGATAAGGGCGATAGTGATCGTAGTGAAGTCAAGAAATGAAGCCAACCACAACTGGGAAGACTTGGGTAAGACACTTTTAATTCGGTATTATTTGAACGGGTGAATCTACTTAGGGTTATCTTTTAGAGCAGGAATCCATTAAACATTATAGTGCAAGTCTATTGAATAAATACTTGTGTGAGATTTGTCTAGAGTCATTCCTTATAAGTTATTGACTTTTTAGTGTTAGTTTTATTTGATTGAGTTATGGCACAAAAGTCGAATGGGAATACCCTTTCGCCACATCCTGTTTGGTATGGCAAAATAAAGAATTAGTTACTTATAAACATTAGATAGAAGTATATTCGGTCCTTAGCCACAGAAAGAGTAGTTTAAGGATTGATTTTTGATTATTTATAAATCTGAATAAAGTAACTTGATTATTATCATTGCGTGGTATCTATTCATCAGACTAGTGTTTCAAAACTGTTTTAAATAAGATTAAGAACGAAAATTGAAGGAAGTAATATCGGGGCGTTACAAGTTTCTAGAGGTCATGAATCATATCTTTATGTAAGGATGGTAAGTAGATGGTAGTAATAGAATAAGGATCATACTGATTATTTTCAAATTATCCCATACACTATTGAGCAACCTCGCTTTGTACTGAAAAATGATGGCAGTTTTTTTTCCAGATTAAAATAGGTTCGTCACTTCACTGTTGTGTATAAGGAACATTTTATTACACAAGGGAGGCATGAAAATGTTTTTGAAGGAATGAACACATTAAGTTATAAACTTCAATTCATTTTGAGCTTAACGTTACTATTTTTTTTCAAAAAAATAATAAGTAACATTTAGTCGCAATCTTTCAATATGCTCTGTATTCAAAACAGGTACTTATCGAACCACCTATGTTACATGGCTCATAAACGCTATAAACGCAACGTATAAAATCACCAATCCAACGTTTCAGAGACCCGTAAAGCTCAACTTACTTTCTAACTGTCTAAAATTGAATTTCTTCTTTTATATCGCTTTCACTACACGATTCGAAAAATAAGACAATTTAGCTCTTTTCTATCGAATCATTCGAAACGCACTTTGTTCGATACAACACACGTTTCTTCCTCTAGAAACTAACATTATTTCGCTCATTTCACGTCTTTATTTCCTCTTTGAAGAAGTTGAGTTCTCAAGCTATTGTGTGATAAAGCAGGTATTTCTTCACACTATGTTACATTCCCTTATATTTTAAACTGTGTTTTCTTTTCCACGAGCACTGAAAGTAGCTTTACGGGATTTTTGTAAAGATCTTTTCTAAAGGACTTTACTGTCCTATTTAACTTCCGAAGTGTAAAGAACTTATCTCTATTCACCATCGTTTTCGAAAAGTTTCCAAATATATAACGGGAAAAAGAAAGGACTAAAGTTTCTGTTTGCTTTGTATTTGGTCTTATCAATTGAATCTTTCTGGTATAAAAGCATGACGATATAATTTTCTTCAGGTAAATTTTTTTTTTTTTTCAAACATCTTTTAAACAGAAAAACCTATTGGGTTTTGAGAGAAAAAAAATTCCCATATGATTAAATCAAGAATCATTTTAATTTTTTTTTTTTGAAAATTAATTTTTTTAATGCGTGATTAATTATGACAAAGTAGACATGATATTTATTTGTGCGTGAGGCAGACGATATTTGTTTAAAATTATTTCCAAATGTGCAATTACTTGAGTTTATATCAGACGATATTTATTACTTTTGATTTTCATATGTGTACTTCTGTATGATGCAAGCAATATTTGTTACAAATGATATTTATTTAAGTAATCATTTGTGCGGGAGGCAGACGATATTTCTTTAAAATGAATTTCATATGTGTACATTGTGTATAATGCAGATGATATTTGTTAAATAATTTTTTTTTATGTAAATGGTGGAGACGAAAAGTTTTCAAAACTGAATACCATTGCTTTGCTTTCAATTTACTTTTTCATATAATAGAAAAAGAAGATTGAGTTTTTTTTTAACATTTGTATTTAATTTATTGTAAAAGCAGATAAATAAAGGATCAACTCTTAGACTCGTTTCATATTTTTTTTGCAATAAAAAAGCATCGTAGTATTTAAAAATAACGTTGTGGAATTATATTTAATTTTCGGATCATAATATAGTTAAATGCTTTATGTAAGATAATGCTACCCAATTGAAAAGAAAAAAAATGTTTGTGAAATAAATTAATGTTCCAATATTTACACTCTATTCTGTGAAGGTAAACTTCAATATATTGTATGTAATTTTATAGTTTAATCAAAAATTAACAGTTACATAGAATCAATCATTTATTCTGATTTTGTTCACGTTCATTTCTTGCTCTCTGAAATTGAAAGCAATTTTATTTTGATGCATATAAATTGAAATTTGTTCATTTATTAATACTAGATTTACTGACTAAAGCTATCTGAGTTGTTCAAATTACCATTGATATATATATGGAATTTAAATAATATTTTTAATTAAAATGCACATGACTTATTATTGCCATACTGAAATATTCTTAAATATTAATTCATCTTTCCCCCTCATCCATTTTTATTTCTCTTCCTAGAATGGGGGCATACTTTTTTTTTTCAATTATGAGCCAATTTGACTCATAAAATTATTTCCCCTTTTGACTGTGATATATGCATGAAGAAAATCTTTATCAAATTTCTAAGAACAACTGAGCTTGAAATTAAATTTATCTGTAAAAGCATAATTCATTTTGTGTTCATATGGATATTCTTTGATTACACGAACTGTCTATAAGCTAACAGAACTGAACAAGTTTTTAGAGTCCTACCGGACTGGTAAACTGCTTAAAAATTATGAAGCCAATCTCTCTTCAATTACCCTTTTAAAAATTTCCTAGACGTTATTAATTACAACGACTCAAATTCTTATTTAAGAGAATAATTGGTACTATACACATTGAAATGTAGTGAAATAATTCAAGGTGAGTTAATGATAGGTGATAGTAGTAATAATGGAGAGACTGTTATACAAATGATTACGTGAAAGAACTCCAAATTGAAAAATATATTGGACTTCCGAGTATGATAAGATGCTGAAGAAGATAATGAACAACAGATAAGTAGTATTTGATGCTACTTAGATAATGGTATGGGAGGCTAACTCCAATAAATTCCTAGCAATTTAATTCCCAGCAAATTCAAATAAGGCTCTCAAAGATGGCTTCAACAAGTGCTTTATATATAATCCTAGTCTTGTCAAAGATCAATGCCTGGTTTCTACATAAAACACCTGCCATTATAAGAGAGTATTTTTTTTTATTTCAATTGGCTAAAGAGTTTTGTGAAAACTTTAGTACTGATGTCAACAATACTTACATTCCTATACCGAAATTCCTGACCTATGGCAGAACTGAGAAATTCAAGCAATATACATTAGAAATATATGTAAAATCCTTTGCCTAAAATGAAATAAAATTTTTGCTGGAAATGTTTGAAAAAAATTATTTGACGTGCAAGTAATGTTTAAAATGAAGAATTAAATAATAATTATTTGAATAAAATTGAACTGATAAACACTTTTGCTAAATGAGTCAAAAAGACTCATTCTAATACGAATCAGCACTTAATCGACATCCGTAAATCTAGTATTAAAATGTTAAACTTAATGGATAAAGTGTGTATCCTAAAACATCACAAAATTACGCAATCGATGTGTTGACATAATTAAATTGAAAATTTAAAACATACATCTTCGATTGGGTAGTGAAAGTTTTATTTATTACTAAAAAATAACTTTGAAATCAGGATAAAATTTATCCTGCATATTAAATATTTTTATATGCATAGTTTTGTAAATTAGAGCAATTAAAATTGATTTGGTTTGGTTTTATGAAACCATATTTTGAAGTAACCAGTAATAAGGAGACACGATAGATGCTTGCAGTGTGATTAAGTTTCTTTATTTGAAAGATAACATTGTTCGGCAAATCTACGATGAAATGATGACTTTTTATACATGACAACCCTGGATAAGACACTGTTGGGGGATGAAAAAAGAATTATCCAACTGGCCCCACCTATCTCTCACAATCGATCCATGGTGTGAAAGACTACCTATCACTGAGAATGCTACTACAGTGAAGAAAATTGAGGATTTTGTACTAAAAGATCAAAAAGCCACAATCCAAATGTTCTTTAATGACATTGGTCTTCATTATAGTAGAAAGTGGAAAGTTATTTACTAAAAATGCACGTGTCAAAAGTTTCAGCATCTGGGGTCCGAAATTTCTGATTCCTTTTCAGAAGAAAATATTTCACGATGTTTCGAGAGAGAAGTTGAATATCTTAGAGAAAGATAAAAATGATTTGCTTTTGTTCGCCTGGTAACTATGGATGAATCTTGGATCTATCAGTGTGATCCAGAGACCAAATAGATAAGCAAGGAGCGAAAAGGCAGCGACTCCTCCCCCTCCCCCAAGAAGGATGAGGTGCAGATGTCTAGAGGGAAGATTAAGCTATCTTTCAATTTTGTTACGTCACGGTTAAGGTTAAGTCATGTTACAGACTGTATAAAATTGGGTCAGAGCATCACTGGTATCTACTCTGGCATGCTGTTGAAGAAATTGTGTGATACCCTGATCATGAAATGGAATGGAATGATTACCAAATTCAACCAATTATTTGTCAATAACGCAATTACTTACTCTTCTTCTGGTATGATTGAGGAATAAAAGCGACGATGATCTGAAATTCTGCCACATCCTCCTTATTCTTCCGTTTCTCCCTAAGCGATTTTTTCTTATTCCCATGATTGAAAACACATTGTGGTGAAGAAAAGTTTTCGACACAAGTGAAGTCAAAGCTGAGTTTGAAAAATGGATTTCAAAGCAATCCTCTCTATCAGGATTTCATTTGAACGATCAGAAACATCTAACGATGCAGAACTTTTTATCTGTTGCACGACCTCTACAAATTCCTTAATAAAAATTACGCAGAAAAATAATACGAAAAAGCAATTCGGTGATGTGAAGTATGTGTCTTTGATCGATTGGTTTAAAATGATAGAGTAATAGGTGTAACCATTTTTCAGGAATGGAAATATCAGCGAAAATTTTTAACTAATTTGAGAAAAAAATTCAGTAATTAATGATTTGAAGTTTACATACATAAACTACTGATTTTTGTGATAGGATATGTTTTAAAGTTGAATCGAGTTTAACATTAAATGTTTCTGTGGAATTTTAATTTAATAAGTTTACAATAATTTATTTATATTATCTTTATTTTTCCTGTTATAAACTGCTGTTTGTAGAAAATGCAACACCATGAAGGAATCATCAGAATCAAATGAAATTCGCAGCAAATGTCAATTATAGGATATTATGCAAATTAATAAAGTTTCAGAGCCATCGCGCGTGCGCGGCGCGCGCAGCGCCCTCTGAATTGATGCTGAAAGCGTATAAATAAAGTGCTGTAGCGGGACGTTGAAAAAAGTCTATGATTATTTGTTAGTGGCAAACGTTTAGTGAGACCTGAGTATGCCTCCACGACGGAAGAATAAGAAATTCAAGCAACTTACGGAGTTTGAACGAGGGAGGATAATCGGCCTTCGAGAAGGAGGATTTTCCTATCGCGCAATAGCAGCTCGTATGCAGCGGAACAGTTCCACAGTGATGCGAGTTTGGAAGCAGTGGACCGACGAGCACCGAACAACTCGAAAAACAGGCACTGGACGACAGAAGGTGACGTCAGAGAGCGATGATCGACACCTGCTCCGCATGGCGGTGAATGATCGCACAGCTTCCTCCAGGCAGCTGGCAGCACGTTGGTCTACTGCTACAGGTGTACAATTGTCAGCTTCGTCAATTCGTCGTCGTCTGCTGCGCCGTGGATTGCGTGCAAGGGTGCCTTTATACAGGATTCCCCTCACGGCGAATCATCGACGGCTGCGTCGGCAGTGGGCTCTTGAGCCCAGAGACAGGCGAGCTGATTGGCACCAAGTTGTCTTTTCAGATGAATCACGCTTCAATTTGTGGACCCATGATGGCCGTGTTCGTGTTAGACGTTATGCCGGTCAACGCTGCCTTCCTGAGTGTATTATTGAACGACATAGTGGTCGAACACCCGGAGTTATGGTCTGGGGTGCGATTTCGTATCATGGACGATCCAATTTGATACGAATTGAGGGTAATCTCAATAGCAACAGGTACGTCCGTGAAGTACTACAGCCCGAAGTCGTTCCTTTCCTTCAAGGCATCCCTGGAGCTATCTTTCAGCAGGATAATGCACGCCCACATGTTGCGCGGACTGTTCGAGACTTCTGTTCAGCACAACGCATGCAACTTCTTCCTTGGCCTGCTTATTCACCGGATATGTCGCCTATTGAGCACGTGTGGGATATGGTTGGTCGGCGTCTCGCTCGTGATCCGCGTCCTGCAGTTTCCAAAGACGAACTTTGGTTGCGCATACAAGCGATATGGAATTCTCTTCCTCAAGCAGATATTCAACATCTGTTTGACTCTATGCCACGTCGTATAGCAGCACTTATTGCAGCGCATGGTGGCTGCACCAAATACTGATTTCGGACGCTTGATTTGTTTCTTTTGTTTTGAAAATTTCATCATTTATTTGTGTCAGTACAAGTCGTTTCTGCATTAAATTTCATTTGATTCTGATGATTCTTTCATGGTGTTGCATTTTCTACAAACAGCAGTATACATGGTATTTATTTTACATGGCAAATACTGCATTTATTTTTCTCGCATTTTTATATTAGCATCGATAAACATTACTTTTAGTTATTACAATATATTTGCACATCTTCTTAACATTATTTATTTGAAAGTTTGACGAGACATCTGGATATTTTCAACCTGTTGTTTCCACTTTCTTCAAGCCGGAGTATCAGTTGTTATGTTCATTAACATCTTCCTAAACAGCCACCCGAATGCTAATTACGAAAACTCATGATAGTATCCTCTTATTACTACTAAAGGATATTATACTTCAAAAATAGCTAATAGGAAACATTTCCAGATTATTAGTTTAACAGATTATTAATGTCACCCTAAAATAAAATACGAGGACTAAAGTCGACTGATCTCATAATTTTCAATTTCGATCGAATGACGAAGATGACACCTAAACTGATCCTCTCTCCAAAATTCCTCATCAAGCCAATGGTAAGTCTTGGAGCTATGACAGATTTAAAGTTTATCAATCCTGTTACACGGTGGGTTTTAAAAGCATCAGAACTTGAACTCATGACTCGATGAAAACTAAATAAGCCTTGAGGTCGCAACCTTTTCCTCTCGTTTACTGTGGCTACCTAAGCATTAGCAGACACAGTTTTCACCATCGGGTATTATTAATATTTGTAGAAGGTAAATTTTTTCAGTCTATTATTTACGACAGCTTGTCTTTTCGTATAATGTTCTATGTACCTCATGAAGATGGTTATCTAAAATATTAATTAAAACATCTCAGAAATTCAAAATATTTGGATGATAAAAATGAAAGTAAACTCAGCATGTCTATGTTTCACAATATTCTGAAAATGAAAATAGTTTCACTATTAATACGAATCTTCAAAAGGACTAAATTTAGTGTGTAGAAAAGCAGTTTCCTGTAGGGGTTTCACAGTATCAGACTCTTTACAAACTGAAAGAGACGTACAAATATTTTTTCTTCAATATAATAAAACATTTCATACAATTTCATTTTCAGTTTAAGTAGTACGGAAAAGTTATGAGAAAATCTGTTGCATCTGCAAGAATTACAAGGGGTGTTCAAATGAAAAGGCACGGAACGTCTTAAAAACGTAACCGTTAACATATTTGCCTGTGTAGCTATGGGAGAAGGCAGCGATGCTTCTAGGGATGCGAAAGGAGTCTTCAGGGTGGATCGGAGCACGCACGGGTGCCCGCATGCGCAAGAGAGAGCAGATATTCATATAAAGAGAGTCGTCCAATATACGCGGCAGTGTGTGTGAGGAAATGATGGCGCTCACATTGTAAAAATCGATTATTGAGGAGCAGCTAGGCGTTACTATATTTCTGATAACGGAAGGTGTAGAACCGGCCGCTATTCATCGCCAGTTGGTGACCATATACGGGGAAGACTGTGTGTCCGAAGATTAAGTAAGAACATGGAGTGCCCGTTTTCATGCAGGCCGTGAGAATTTGGTTGATATCCCAAGTATGTCGCCCTTCGATTTCCATATGTTTGGTTCCCTGAAAAAATATCTGAAAGGGAAACGCTTCAACTCAGAAGATGAACCCAAGGATGCTGTGAAGGACTGGGTTTTATCACAGCCACAAGAATTCTGGGAACAAGGAATCCTTTGGTTCGTTAATCAATGGGATCATTATGCTCAGGTTTATTGGTGTGTCTTTTCAATAAAGACTTCATTTATACACAAAGTGTCGTTTCGTACGTTTCGAACTGAACGCCCCTAGTAATAAAAACCACTTTATAATTTTTTTAGAAGGAGAAGATTATTTTTCTTATGAATATTGTTATTAGTGTGATTTATACACATATAGAGTATATGAATTTTAATCCACTAATATATATTTGAACAATTAAGATGGAAAGGGTTTTTTACGTGAAACATATTTTTAGATATTCAAATCCACCATGTCGAAAAAGCCTTATAATATCATAAATATCTTCTTACAGCACTGGAAATTTTCAAGATAAAGTTTATGTTTGAAAAACGACGAGTTATTGGGGACCATGCATGAGTAGATAATATTAAATTTTCGATCAACTTATTGCGCCTATTTAAAGATTTGAACCTAATTTATTCAGCGCAATGTAATACCTGACTTCCTATATATATTTTTAAATGTCTTTGGAATTAATGGTTGAACACGATTGAAATTTGGAACACATGAATTATTTAGGCCATTCTCGACTTAATTATTCAAAAGTTGAACTTTTAGTAGAAAAATTACTTTTTTAAAGTTGGCTAACTATGTAAATTATACGAAATTATCATCTAATAACAAAATTTAGTTTCTTTTTCAGTTTTGAAAAGTTGTTCTTTTGGCTATTCGCGAATTTCGCCTTCAACTATCATCTGGAGTTTCCTTCTCATTTTAGATTTTTCAGCTTCTTCCCAATCAAATGAAACATGATGATGCAAATGAAAAACAACTTTAGAAGTGGAGTGAATAGACATAATCAAATAGTATAAAACCGAAAGAGATTTGAACTTGATAATTTTAATAGTGTTATACGGTAATTGCAGTGAGTTAGTTTTTGTAATCTTCTAGGTGCGTAACGGATTTGTTGAGATTAGGACGGTGTCAGGGCAATTGTAGGAGGTACTCTCATTCTATTCCAATAAGCGTATTCTTTGATAGATTATAGAAGATTTTAGAACTAGCGGATACGAAATTAACTGTGAAGAGCATCACACTTAAAGCTATTTTGGATAGAACTAAATATTTTAATTAATTTGCCTATGCTTGAACTTAAATTGAAATTTAGATCATGTAATTAGAATAACATTTAGGATTATAGATGGGACAGATAACATGATACCTTTCCAAATTAATGTAAATTTTATCTACCTGAAATAAGATTTTCAGATAATCAGAATTAAATCAGACTTACCATTTTCTCTTTTTTTGTATATGTGTAAATGTTATTTCATCTAATTAAAATACTTCACCCTAATTGATTATATTAAGCAATTTTAAGACAGACTATTTGATCGGTTCTTAGAAAGCATGTCAAGCGTGAGATTGCTTCATTATATTTCAAATATTATCTACTAGTAATTTTTGTCGTTAGTTTTCCAGTATTAATTATTATTTATTAGAAATAATTTTTCAGCCACTTTACATTTAACAAATAAATATTCTCTTGACTATAACTTACTCCACAAATCCTTATTAATGTAGGTAATATATCATTGAATGCATGTCAAATATGAAATGCAGAATTAATTTCATTCGTTTAGAGATACAGTTGCGTATATATGAAAACGAGTGTTCGGGATAAATTAATTTAGCTCTTTAGATTAAATAAATATTAACCAAATGTTTCGCTTAAAACCTGTACGTGTGTGTCTCACCCCAAATATATCTGTCGGGATCAACAGCCTGCAGATGCAACATAGCATAGTTAATTTCAAATAAATAATAGTAAAACTATATGTTTTAAATTGATATTGAAGATATAAATAAAGCATGATAGTATTTTAGTTTAATAGCTACTACTTAATTAATGGCCTTTAAATAACGAGACTTTCATTACTGCAGAAAAATTACGCATGAGTCAAACGCCAGCGATCGACTGCTGTTTAGAATGAAGCCTTCTCTGTCGAATGCACTGCCCCTCGCTTGTGTAAACAAATCCATATAGCTTTAGCCTTCGTTCATATTAGAGTTATTACTTTTTGCTGTTATTGTTTTACCGGAAAACTGATAAATGTAACAATAATGCAAAAAAAAATGTGAAATTAAGCATAAGATTTGGAAAACCACAACTGAAACTATTGAAAGAAGTGCATGGTAATGAATGTTCATCGCGTGCACATGTTTTTGTGTGGCTTAAGAGGTTTCAAGATTGCTAAAAATACGTCAAAGAGCAGTCAAGCCCGAATCGCCCTTCCTCGTCAAACACTAATAACAATATTGAAGAAATTGATAATCTATTTCGATCCAATCTTTAGTGAGATTTTGAAAAGATTTGCTTAAGAAACAGATTTGAAAACTTGTCACTATATTTTCTTGCGTTAAAAGTAATTCATTCATATTGCATAGGAATTAAGAAAATGTATTAATTTTACTGCAGTGTTTTTTTTTTATTGTTTTATTAACGCAGCACTTAAAAGCAACTCTAAGGTTATTGGCGACAATCATCTTAATTCTGACCCTCCTTGAAGTTATAAGGGCGACAACTGAGCTGGAATGTAAGTCTACAATCTTCCATTTTATTTCATCTTTCCGTTTGCTTAGTGGGGAAGTTAGGAGAAGGAGGTGCGCTCTCAGGTGCAGTCCTCGTCACTAGACCCAGGAACAAAATTACGAGGTCCTTTGTCAATAGCTCTCGTGTTGCTTCTTGTGCGATGTTGATAAACCCAAACAAATCATTCCATATGGTGAGCTTGGAGCAACGAGAGATTTATCGTGCAACATCCTCGCTACACTTTGAGTTTAATGACATCTTGACTCGAATCTGCGACTTGATGAAAATAATGACATACGAATGCCACCAAACGTACCCGCTTGGCAAGTAACTTGCTACAATATTGTCTGGAAAAAAGCTTAGTTTTTAATACTGATATACAGAATAATTCTACACTTTTTGAAAAACATTATTTTATAGCCAAATAGTTTCAGAACGGTTTGGGGCCGAATTCTTAAAGACCCTATCAAAACTTCTTGGGTTATCGGGAAAAACATAAGCAACACTAAACTCGCTTTAACACATTTTTTTTTTAATTTTTACTCATTTTTCTCAGTGGCCGCGGTTTCCTTGTGGATGTGGCAGCGGATTTATGGCCGGCGGTCTCTGTCCAGTCACAAGTTCGAGCCATTTCTTATTTTTCGAATTGTCAAAGGTGTGTTGCATCTCATTTTCTAATAAATGTTTTTATAGTTTTGACTTGTTCTTCATAACAGGTAACAATTACTCAAAACGGAGCCCTTTAGCACTAATTCCACTTTTGGGGAAAGAAAAATGTCACAAACTGCTAAATATGGTTAATACGGTTGATGTTACAGTTTTGCAATCCATATGCGGCGGTTCTCTTCAAAAAAGACCAGAAGTAAAAACGCCTTAATAACTATCCAATAGGGATTTCCTATTGGTATCTAGTAGATAAAAGCGACCAGACAAGTTTTCTCTGAATCGACAAGTCAAAGGTTTAAAACGCCGTCGCCACTCCAATGCCAAAAGTCCTCTCCCACCACGAGGGAGGAAAAACACTATCGCCGAAGTGGAGACAGAGATTTGAAAGCTAGACCGTTACACAGCCTTGAAACTACTGGTTGCATATACCCATGACGCCAATACTTGCATTCGTGTGTCCAACTAAAACAACCACACTTAAAATCATACTAGTGATACGATACACGCGTCTATGAAACCGATCACTCAACTAGATACAGTCGATGATGTCAAATGCAAACTGCCCCAAAACGAAACTCAATAGACAGAAAGAGAATGCACATCAAATGCGGTAATGGTTAGAAAAGTGACCTTCTCCACAAATATTGTTCAGAATGTCCCTTTTCGTATTATTACCTTGGTACTGGAGCAGAAGTATTGGGCGGCTCTTTTCAACAAAAATATCACAAGTTAAAACTCATTAATAACTAACCCGATAGAGTGTCCTTTTTAGTAATGTGGATATGAACAATGCCAAACATAACTGGACAGTTTTTCTAAGGAACGGTTGATCGAGGTTTGGAAAATTTGCCGACACTCAAGATCAACAGCCATCTCTCGCCACGAGATAGAAAAAGTTTCCGCCGAACGTATATCAACCAATTATTTCTTCCCACAGAGAGCCGTGTGGGGAAAAACAATCTCCTCGTACAGAAAGAAACCACTTTTCTACAGTTCTGGAGAATGTTTTCTATCCACTTTTTTCCGTTTAATCAAAATTCATTTTTAGTTCAATATTTTGCCCTTTAGTCCTCGTTATTTGCAATGGCTTTCAATGTCATTGGACACCCAGATTGGTCACCGTCTTCTACTTCCTCACCACCTTTCGTGAATCCTTTTTGCTACTCAAACTCTTGACCATGGGATTTGCAAAATTCTCCGTAAGCTCGAGTAAGCATTTGTGAATACTACGTTTGAGCCTAGTTCAGTTTCATATAAAATTTGAAATTCACAATATGTTCAATCTTTAGATCTCAAAATTTTAATGGGAAATGAGACGAAATAGAATGTACGCTTTGTCATCATTGGTAAATTTCAGCGACTCCTTGGTACTACAGGAATCTACATGTCCAAGGTCATTGTCCTTGGGCTTACTTTAGACGCTCATTGCGTTTAAATGGAGTTATAAAGCCAGTCCCGTTATTTTATTATTATTAAAACGTTTTTCTGAATTTCACTTGGTGTGTGTGTGTGTGTGTGTGTGTGTGTGTGTCATCAAATTTTCGATCGTTAATTTAACCAACTTCCCATCAAGCTAGAAATCTGAAACCTTGGGAATCGTTCTCACTAGCCTAACAATACGATATTTGGACATTTGCGACAAGTTTTAGCTAGTATTTTCTTCAATAATGCAGTTTATCCCAACCACTTGGCGCGATTTCAAAAATTGGCATCAAACTTGGCGATTTTTTTGTTTGGCTGAACGTTAAGTCCGTAAAACGGACCAGGGTAGCCACATTTGGCAAAATACTGCCAAATAATTCTTGTCGCCAAGAGTGATTTGGTTAAACTGCATCCCAACCATTTAATTTACAGAATTAATTAATTAATTTTAGTTACTTTTAACGTTTTTATGTATTTCACTTGGTTCGTGTTTCTGTGTGTGTGTGTCATCAAATTTTCTATCGTTAAATTAACCAACTTCCCATCAAGCTAGAGTTCTGAAATTTCGGGAACCGTTCTTACTTGCCTAACAATGCAATATTTAGATATTTGCGACCAGTTTTAACTAATATTTCAATAATCTTTCTTAATAAATTTTGCCACTATATAAAAACGTTGTTTTTAAAAACGTTGGTTTTTATCTCGAATTATTGACATTCCTCCTGGGTAAGGAGTTTAAAACGAAAGCTAATTTCCTCCACCGGTAAATGCTGCATAATTCATAAGATAACTGAAGGACTGGAAAGTGGTATTTTTTTATCATTATTTTTAGGATAGAATATTGTTTCCTTGTCATTCAATGAATCTTTCGAAAGCAAATGAGACATTTATACCTACTCGTATTTTTTTTTAAAGTTTAAATATTAAAATTGCTGTATAATTTGACGTAGACAGATGGATATTTTTCAGTTTTCCCTCAATAAGAGCGTCTCCCCTTGATTCACTCATTTCAGAAATTAACATTTTCTTTTTTTTCCCAAGAGACTATTTTTTATTCAATGAAAGCCTCTCACTGTCAGAGATTCCCCCTTGTATATAGCCATTGTGCTTACTTGTTCTTTGACTATGACGCACATCTTGAACAAATAATTTGCTTTTACTTCTGCTCATTTGAAATATTTTAAATTGCGTGCATATGTTTAATTTTTTAGGGGTGCGTGGACTAACGAAACAGAAATATTTCAATTGTATATGTCTCATTAGATTCATTCCATATACTTAATTTGGGAAATTTTTTATTCCATTATTTAATTCTACAGCCATCTTTAAGTCTAAAAATAGCCAATATGCTCAAGACTAAAACTGAATATACATAAGAGAAAGGCAACACATTTTGTTAGCTCCTAACATAAAATATCCAATATTACTCTCTCTCTCTCGAATTCCTCTTAACTCAGTTAATCTTAGTTTATGTTGTAATAATAAAGTCTTAACTTACCGATTCATTCGTTACTATTCACATATCCAGTTAATGATAGATTAAACTCTTTTTTTCCTCTAAGAATCGCTTCAATCCAAATGTTTCATTACGATGATTCAATTCAATCTACAATTATATATCTCTTTTCGTTTTCATTTACCTTTCCTTGCAATTCTATTTTATTTATGTATCACTGTCTCTAATTCATTTCACTTCATTTCCTACCTTTATCTAATTTACACCATCACGTTTCATTTGTTTGGTCGGGAAGAAATTGTTATTCTATGCAATTAAAATTACCAAAATGGATCCGAGATTAGTGACGAGAACATCGCGTAAAGTCCAAAGTCTCCAACGTTATAGAAAAAAAGCATTTTTACTATGTATTATCCAGATTTGAATTTTTAAATTGTTTTACTTACCAAAATGGAAATTCCTCATTTGTTTAGAACAATTTAACCCATGAAGACTCAGTGTCGAAAGTTTGAATCAACCATCTCTTTTTTCCTTTCTTTGTGGGTATTCAAATAGAATCGTGTTGTTTTCTATCCAAAATATTTGCTGAGGTCTTCTGAGGAAAATACTTTAGATGGTAGATAAAGAGGTAGCAATAGAGAAATTCTTTTTTTCTGAGAGGTTTTCAAAAAAAATTCTGTTTCACCATGGCTAAATAAAGATTTTAATAAGTTTAGAAGAATAAATCTGGATCTGAAGGGTAATTTTCCTTTTTTTTTTTTTTTTTTTTTTTTTTTTAATTTTCTTTTTTAAACAAAAAATTAGTAACAGAAAATCCGGATTCACGTGTTTCAAGTGCTTGTTTTTCTTTCCCCTTCTTCCGTTTTTGCGTTTTCTTGATCAAATTGTTTTGTTTGCTTGTAGTTTCTAACCCAGAAATTCTAGGGAAAATATATTTAAATAAGTGAGTGAGTATTGGAGCCCAATTTTCTAAGCTGTGTAAATCAATTGTTTAAAATACTGCAACAAGTTTAAAACCAAAATCAGAATTGTTATTAAAATACAGTGTGAAATATCAGTGATAAAATCTTCAGTATTATATAAAACGCCGATTTTAAGTTTGAAAATAAGTTTACAAATAGTGATAGACGTTTTTTCCATTCATTTCAGAGAAGTTTAAGAGTAGTAATTGAAAAAAAAGTAGAAAATGATAATAAAACTCAGGATAATCAATTGATATATGATGTAAGGTATATTAAATAGATTTCTTGAAAAATTGAGATTGGGTGGAATGGGAGATTCTAAGTATTCTCCGCTGTCTTCTTTGCGGAAAGTATATTCCACGTGTCCAAAACAATTTCCTGATGAAGTTAAATGAGTTTAACTGAATCTGAAAGGTAAATATCATTTTTTTTCTGTATCTATTGCTAGAAAGATCTTTGAACCCAGAAAATTAGCCTGTTTTTGATTCATTGAACCTCGATATGGAATCTTCTTATTATATGAATGATTATTAATATTGTTGAGAGAATATGATGTTATGTTATTTGCGATTTTCACTTTACAAACTTCGGAGAACTTTTGGTAATTCGAATTGCATAGGATTACAAGTTCTCCCTACCCAAAACGAAGTATTAGGTAAATAAAATGAAAGTAAGAAATGTATCGAACTGAGTTAGAGAGAGTGATTCATAAGGGAAATAAAACTGAAAGTAAAGGTAAAGGAGATAGACAGATATAGGGAATCAACAGGCTGATATATATTTCTGAATTGTATTGAAAAATCATAATGAATATTTTAGATTGAAAAGACTCTTCATTAAAGTGTTAAGATACGAATCAGCTGTGATCGAGACGTGTTTGAATGAGAACGAGTAAGCTAAAACTTTATTATTACATCATAATTTAAGATAACGAGTTAAGAGAGATCGAGAGAATGTGACCTCTCATATTCTTTTATAGTTAATAATTTGTTTTAGCTTGCTCACGCGTAGCTTCGTTTAGAATTTTGAATATTGGATATTTGATTGGATTGAAAGATGACTATAGAATTAAATAATGAAAGAAGCACGTTACAAGTTTCAAGAAATGTAAATTCTCTAAAACGAAATGAATGCCTATATACTGATAAAATCCAAATGTCTTTTATTACAAGTTACTGCGAAATGTGATGCAATTTATTCTATAATATATATTAACAGCTGCATATTTCTGATTATAATCTCTGATATTTTTTGCTATTTGCAGCAGTAAGCTCTAGAGGTGAGACCGACGATTCATGTAGAAATGTTTAGAGCAATGATCCGGAGGCGTTAACAGATAAATATCGACTCGCCAGATGGACCATATATTGTTGCTATAGTTGAAACTTTCCAATATTTAGGGTTTACTTAGTTTATATTGCTTAAGAATAATATTTTATAGATACAATCAGGGTAAGGTGAAGAATATTTTGCTTATTTCGTTATTTCCCTCTCCTAATTTCCATAGATAGACATTTGTAGACATTTAGGGCAGCACCAGAAGATCCATCATTACAACAGATGGTTCTTTGAAGAATGAATTCTCTAACAGCGATTCTATTGAATGGTGATATCGCCATTTCAAACAAATGGCAGAGATCCAGTTTATTTTTGATAATTTAATCCTCTCTAAATATTTTAAATTTATAAATAAAGCATAATTATAATATAAATGACATTTTTATTATTTTAATTAGGTTCTAAACTTAAAATTTTAAGAGAATCGTCTACTTGGAGGAACGAACCATTTATTATTTTTGAAACATTACCGATATAGGACGAATGAGAGCATTTTTTAAGATTTGCCAAATCTAAAATTTTAAAACTGCCATCGATTAGATGATAGAAAACATTCTTGAAGATATTCAATAAGTAAAACATTTAAGAGCATTTAAATTTCGCGATTGAAAGCATTCTTGAAGGTAAGCAATATGGAAATTTGTCCAAGTATCACCAATTTGGAGATTGAAAAGCATTCTTTTAGATAAGCCTTATATAAAATTTTAAGAGATTAATTTATTACCCAGTTATAATCTCTAAAGTGATATTTCTTTGCTATTCGTAACTAGTAGCAAACTCTAGAGGTGAGGTGTGCACTCATATAGAAAGTTTGAAAGCAAAAATCCAAAGGCGTTTACTGATAAATATCGACACGCCTAATAGAACGTGCATTGTTGCTACAGCTAAAACTTTCTGATTTTTCGGATTTTGAAGATAAATAAGAAATTACCAATTAAAAACACGAATCATTTTACTCTCAGCTTTGAATAAATTTAAGAACCAATCTTGAGATAATTTGGTGCAAAATAAAAATAAATATTTCAACTCTATATATGAAAAACAGCTTGTGAAATATGCGTTTTTGTTTTGAATTTGAGAATTTTCATTTTACTTCCTTAGCAATCACCAAATACTGCAAATTTTATTGTGAATCTTTCGCATCTCCAAACCTTGGTGTATATGCAAGGATATCATTATAAGTAGAATTTTACAATAAATGAAATAGATTGGGGTCTTTAAATAGATTTAAACTGATTTTTAATCTGATACAGGAAGCATTGGATGATAAGATCAAATAGACAAAGGATCTTCGATGGATTCAAACAGAAAGAAACCCAACGACACCATGCCGAGCTGAGCAGCATATTTCCTTTGTGCTAGTCAATATCTTACTGGAGACTGATTGATTGATTTCTATTACCATAGCTCTTGGAAATACCAAGAGGACTATGATTTATTAGTAATGTCTTCTGAGCAGTCCTTTTTACTCGTATATATCTGGGAATAGAGCCCTGTTCGAGTTGCTCAGTTTGGAAGCGAATATGCACCGTTATATGTAAACTTTAATGGAAAATGCATATAATTATTATTTTGTGAAGAAGATATCATTAAATCATTACTATAATATATTCAATATATCTGAATAAAATTTATTATGCATATTAGTTGATCGTTAAGCAAGTAATGTTATAAATGACAACTATTCATGTTGATTTGTTTGATTTCAGGAAGCTGTAGGCTGAAGTAATCAACAGTAATAAGAAGATAAAGTTTAATTTGCTCAGTTGTTAAAATGAATGCCTTCGTAAAGTCCAGAAAAGCTAGAAGAAATTTATAATTCTGGAAGATAACTATCAATATAAATTGAGATAATAATAAAATAAAAATTGCTTATGTCTCAATTATTTTAGTAATAATTAAACTTCACGATACCCCTGTATAATAAAGGTTTATAATACAGCAAATTACTTCTATCTACAGCAAAATGAGACCAAATAAATTAATATTAATTAATGTAATTTACAACATTATGTGCATAGAGATAAATTAATTAGCAGAATAAATTTTATTCACATACCGATGTTATTTTTTGAATGTAATGAAACCTACATGATACCCTTTTTTTATTCCAGGAACAAAACATATCTAAGAAAGTTTAATGTGATTATGATAATTTATAAATATATAAAATTATTTTCTGAAACAATAATGACCTAAAATTTCGAAACATATATTTAATATGTTACAAAACTATTTTCTATATTTTTTTTCCTAAAATGAATTTACTGTTATTCCAATCCTGGATTAACCGTACTTTCAAGCAACCACGATTCTATCACCGATATATTTCCCTTTCGTCAAATTGATCTCCTGTTTTGCATATAAAAAGGAAAAGAAAACTAATTGGGGATTCAAATACTCTTGACGCGTGCAGTTTATCCTTTATGTACCATTTAGGGGCTTTAGAGGATTCAAAGTATTTAGAGGAAAGCTTTCATCGATCACGAAGGACAGAGATTTATTGGATTATGGTAGATTTTGTTTATTTTTTCTTTTATGAAGTTACCACCGTGAGCGCAGGCTTTATACCCGTATTTGTGCGTAACGATGTTATAAATTTAGATAGAGAATATTGTAATGTTTTGATAAAACTTTTCGCCTTAGATTAGGGGGGTATTTAAGTAAACTAAGTTAAAAGACCTGGCTTTATGGTATATATATATATATATATGCTTTAAAAAATAGGATGTCTTTTTAAACATTTTGCTACAAACATTTGATATGCCTAGGGTAAAAACTTTTTTGTCCTTATTCAAATTATTTTTTCCATACATACTATTCTACAAAACAGCAAGTGAAATTTTTAATAATTGAATTACATTTAATTTTACGCTAAAACTGATTCAATTAGAATACTGTGCGATATGCATTATATGTGAAACTATACATTTCTTGGCATAAAATAAAGTTTTTAAAATTTTATATTCTCTATTACAAGAAAAAAGCTTCGTGACACTGACAGCTACTATTGGAACAGAATAGCATCATTTGGAGTATTAGAAATACGTACTCATTAAAGGTCTGCTAGTTCATTCAAGATCTTGAATAATTACTATCAAAAGAACTTAAATATAAATAAAAATTAAGAACATTTATCAATGATTTCGGGGGAAATATCCCATTGTCCACTTTAAAACTTTTCTTCCAGCATCTTGATTATATATGTGTTATGCTTTAAATCACATCCATTCATATTTACTTTAAAAATGAAACATTTTCCATCAGTAGTTTACAACTACTTATTATCTTTTACATATAATCCTTAGATAATTCAATGACAATTCAAAATAAATAATTACGCTGCTGCTGATAGTTTTAAAATGTAATTTTAGTAAAAAGATTCCATGTAATCATCATTAGGACTAAAAAAAGAAACTAATAATTGGAACTTCTATCAAAAATAATTTTAAATTTCTACAGAATTTATCATTCTGTTTTGTAAAATTAAAAAACATGTCGCTTAAAAAAGTTTAATTAATTAAATTATTTTATGGTCAAAAAATTCCTCCATTAAAGGAAATTTAGAAATAATAAATATCATATAAAGTTTATTAAATTAAAAGAACAAAAAACTGGTTATTTCACATAGGTATTTGTTGCATTCAAAAAGTTCAAAAATGCAAATTGCACTTTTTGTAAACTGTGAAGATATTTTCAGAAAAAAAAAATAGTACATTCCTGAAATGCATATATATACTGGTTTGTAAAAATTAGGCAAAAATTTAAATTGTAAGCAGATAGCCATGAAATTGCAGAAAAAAAAGTTTATTCCGATCAGAACAATGTACACGTAAAGGTGATGCGCATGCAAATGTCAGGAACAAAAAGTCGCAGGTGACGTGAATGTATTCAAAACGTAGTTGACGTGAGTGTACTATAGGGTGCGCGCAGCTTAAGGCTACAATAAAAGGAACAATTGGAGCCGCAATTATATAAATTCGTTCCAAGTGAGTTCTTTCGTGAAATATGGCTAGAAGAAATCACCTTGACGACTTAACACAAGGAAGAATAATCAGGAAGCTGGAGGAGAGGCATAGTTTGAATAGTGTAGCTGAAGAGTTTAAAATAAACAAAAATGTCATTTCGAGTCCTTGGAAAGCCTTCCAAAATATAGTACAGCTGTTAGAAAGGTTGATGGTGGCCGTCCTAAGAAAACAACTGCAATGGATTACCGATATATCGTCTTGAAGTCGAGAAGAGCCTGATACCAGTCAGCAAATGCCATTGATACGCAACTATGTACAGGAACAAGGTGACAAGTGTCACGGTTTACTTCAAAAAGGTTACCTATTTGTCCGCCGTCATGAACGATGCATCCTTTAGAAAGTTGGCTTTCGGCGGCACTGTTTAGGGTGGTGTAAGGAGTAAAAAACAAATGGATATCCTTTCAATGGAGTCGTGTCCTCTTTACGGATGAGAGTTGTCACTGCCACAAACGATTCTCGACGCCAGTTGATTTGGAGAGAGATTGGGACACGGTTTCCTTCCAATAGCATCAAGGAAAGAGACCATTACGATGGTTCTCCTGGAGTTGTCGTCTGGGGAGGCCTTATGCTCAACGGGTGTACTGAGCTCCACGTTTTCGACAGAGGTTCTGTAACCAGAGATCGGTATTGTAAAGAGGTTATCCTTCACAATGTGCGTCAGTTCCGATGTGCTATTTAAATCTGGTCCAGCACGGCCACAACGGACTGATGATGTTTAACAGCTGCTGGAAAGTACAGATATCAATCGAATGGATTGGACAGCATTCTCCACTGTTTTAAATGTCATAGAACATATGTGGGATGCTTTCTTTGTAATACGGGATGGCATAACCCATACTAAGTAACATCTGCTTGCTGTTTTTCCTTTTGGACAGACAATTATGTAACAATACTATGAGTTCAATAAAGCCTTTTTTCTTTGATTCCATGCCATATGCATAGTTGCGCAACTATGCTTACGTCATGACTTAAGTATAAAATGCTGTCTCTCATTTCTGAATTTCCTGTCTCTCACATGATTTCTCGTGGAGTTACGGGAAATAAAAACGTAGCCTAGTGGTCATAGTTTCGGATTCGTAGCCGGCGGTTTTCGTTCAGTCGTGGGTTCGATCTTTGGCCGCCAGAGACCCGCCGTTTAGCTGCAGCTGATGCACGTTAAATCTGTCAGGGCCCAAAGTCCTCCCGTGGCGTGGTGTGGAAATTAGGAGTGGGGTTGCCAGTTCAGGTGTCGTCCTCGTCACTTGACCACGGTTCAAAATTACGAGGTCCGTCGGCAATATAATCTCGTGTTGCTTCTAGTGCGACGTTAATAAAAACTGAAATAAACTTGTTTTCCTAATTTTATTTCAGGAGCTCGTCTTTTTCATTCTAATTATCCGTGTCTTTCCTCAGTTTCTGGTTTTTGTATGCTTTTTTTTTATAGATTCCCCTTTTCCTTTTTTTAAAAAAAAGTTAGGCTACAGTTTTGGATGTCTCGTGTATTACAGCAATCCAAAATTTTGCGGAAATATTTGCTAAAAGTAATAATTTTTAAGTTCTACAAAAAGCAAGACAGTTCAAAATGAATATTATTTAGCATAAAGAAAGAATACCTCCGAGCTCTTGGCTCCACAGAAGTGACGACTGTCAAGAACAGAAAATACCTTCTTCAAATTCCTAATACATTTTTATTTTCAAAAGTAAAACATTCCGGAGTACAAAAGCATTGTCCATGTTAACAACGAAAAGAATAAAGACAAATTATTCTACAACAAAAAACAGTTATTAAAATAAGAGCAAACGATAAATTATTAATATTCTGTTCGGAAATTAAATTAAAAGCAAATAATAAAAAATAAATTAAATACTCACGTGTTTTTACAATGCAAGTATACCTAAAGCAAACTAAATGTAATTGTTATAATCATAATGAATTTTGATATCAATCTTTCGAATGTAACAACATGTATCTTTTATTTTATATCCACAAATTTTGGTTGATATCTTTTTCTCAAAACAAAACATGTTAAAAATGAGAACTCCTTGTAATTTTTTTTAAGAGAAAAATCAACTTCTCTCCAAAAATGATACAAAAAACGTTCGAAGAAATAATTATATAACAAAATATTTGAACTTACTCTCATAAAATATCGATTATCAAAGAAACTAATTACTCATTATCAACAAATAGAAATGCATAAAAGGTCAGGATAGAGTCTTAAAATTAATTAAAATGTATACATATCGTTTGCTACTATTCCATTACACACACATTTATAAATCGCCACAAATCATATCAGTCTCATATATCAAACATCCCATGCAAGAATAAAAAATAGACAGTACAGAGGTCTTGAATGTACAGTCAGGGAACAACGCCATCGAATCCTATTGCATACTAATGATTCCCTATACAAGCGAAATGAAAGCGTTATCAAAGCAAGCGCTAGTAAGCCATTTGCTTGACAATTTTGTTTTGTTTCTTGTCACAATACACAACAACAGAACATGAGCATCGTAGTTTTTATATCTCAGTAGTTTCTTCTTAAAATAATGACTCTATAGTAGTGTTTGGGGTGAACAATAGTAATAAATTTCCCGATTCTTAAAGAGTTTTTACAACTCTTTGGAATTGAAATATAGCTTTAGTATAGGTTTTCTAGTACGTTTCCGCTTATGGTTAGCAAAGAACTGGAATATAAATTTAAACTCCTATGTAATACTCGTTACATATTATCCATGGAAAAGTGTTAGTTGTAAAAGAAATGAGATTTCTTATACTATCAGGATAAAAATGGTTCGAATTTTGATAAAATTTTAAAAACGTTTAATTGATGGATAGCATTTACCGCTAATTTGCATATAAATATTAATCAAGGCTCTCGAATATAAAATATATACTTTGTCATTTTTAGCCATTTTTTTGTTATTCTGCTTTTATAATTTTTGACCATTTTTATCCATAGTTTACACGTTAAAAGAAATATTTGGGTTTTGTTAACATTTTACCATATTTATTCCAACATATTTCATCCTCAATAATAAATAGCAACCTTACAAATGGAACGTAAGAAATGTTAAGAAATTTCCTAATACGTACAACAAGGAGAAAAGCTATTTAAACTTCTTTTTTTTTTTTAGAAAAAATTCATCACCTTGCGTATAGAATGCATAAAGTGATATCATTAAAGCTCAAATTTTAGATTAATAAGTAATTAATACACCAAATTTTCTGATTCTAGATATATCACGATTTATATATATATATATATATATATATATA